>PNEQ01030468.1:8140-28442 GCA_003012365.1 Medauroidea extradentata | reverse complement strand
TATGCGCGACTACCCAAAATATATATTAGGGACATGGAAGATCCCTTTTCAACTGCAGTTCATCTCTGCGCGATACATGGCAAGCATTATATTCTGCAGTGATTTTCTTCCACACTTCCTTTTGTAGTAATTGGACACAGAGTCAGTTTTCTTATTTGTAGTTATGTTTTTGTATTTTTTATCTGGTCAAAAAAAATTGCTTTTTCTTTAGGAGTGTATCGCACTGTCGAATTTTTTATCTTCCATAGTCAAACTTTTCCGCGGCTTCCTTCAATCACTTCGAATATCTCACGTGTGCCCCACTACAAATAGAACAAAATTGTTTACAGACTTGGAAAACAAAATCGAAACGATTTTGTTTTTAAAGTTAGGTGTGTTCATAACAGTGGTCTTTGAGCACTTGAGTATATGTTCGCTGCTAAAAATGAGGCTGTGTTGGCAAATTTTATGAAGGAGAACCATCCAACTCCCATTCAGCCGGCGATCTCCTGGCGATCCATCGGCAGACAACTATAGTGTAGGAAGGGTGGAAGATCGCCAGCGAACTGCTGCGCGAATAAAGGCCAGGGGCTTGCCAGCAAGCCTTCGGAGGACATTTATAATTACGGCCCTAAGGGAGTTTCTTGCATTGTAATTAAGGCTTCCTTTTTGGTTTAAGGCCGCCTTATTCTAAAAGTGAAGTCTCTGCATACGGTCCTAAGTGTATGGTCGATAAGACACCTCTTCACTTCGGGAAAGTTCAGGTTATCGACTTCCCCCTCTAGCATTTTTCTCAACCATCTTAACTTACAGTTAACAACCAACTGTACAAAAATAAATACTTGAAATGGCTACGAAAAAATTACATGAAAAATAACTTTTGGTCTAAATGTTACTCTTGTAAGTGAAATAATGTAATATTTTAGTCGGTAAGAAAGTAACTCGCTGATGTTGGGATTCTTATTAAGTAAAATAAAGAATATTTTCGAAACTAATTGCACGGAATATTTTGTGCATAGTGTGTTGGCACTATGTTTTGTTTCAGCACAACTCTCGACATTAATGGCTGCTAGGAACTCGCCAAACAATATTAAATTACAACATTTCGTAGAAAATTTAATAAGCCGATTATATATATGCGTGTCTTAATAAATAGTCAGAGCTCAAATATACGGTACTGCAAGAACAAAAAGTCTGTATAACCACTGGCGAAATATTTTATTGTTACACTAACATGACAGAAATGTTAAATAATTTTTAAAAATCATAGAAATACCTTTTGAAAATTAATTTACTTATGACTCATCAACGCTAGAATGTAGCGTACATATTATAATACATACTAAAAAATATCGCGTTTTTGTGACGAATCGAACTTCAAAATTATTATTTCGCAGGAAATAGCATCCTAACGCCTCTAATCACTTCATAATATGTGAACTCATAATGATCTACTTAAAATAGTACTTGAATTGTGTAAAATACTTAAGAGTTTCACAGTTTTAGCACTTCGGATATTATTTACGATACAGTAAAATTCATTGCTATACTTAAGTTAAAATGTGCATGTCGTAATTTGCTAATTTACAGGCATTACAGTATCATAAAAATACAACTTAAAAACAATTTGGTTATTACTTTGGAATATTGAAATCTATTCTATCATAATAAGCTTAATAAAAAAAATACAAAGCCCATACAGCACGATAACGTCGCATAAACGTCGCAGCAACGTCGAACGTCGCACACCAAAAAGTGTAACGTCCCAGAAACGTTGCAAAACGTCACAGTGATGTCCCAGCAACGTTGCAGGGACGTGTATTTGTCCGCTTTTTGTGACGTCGCATGGCAACCTCGCTGCGACGTCACAAAGCAACTTTGCTGCGACGTCGCACTGTAACCTCGCTGTGACATCGCACTGCAACCTCGCTGCGACGTTGCTGGGATGTCACTGCGATGTTTCTGGGACGTCACACTTTTGGTGTGCGACGTTGCTGCGACGTTAATGGGGCGTTACCATGCTGTAAGGGAATTCACTTCAAAGAGCTTGGCATTAACATTTTACTTTAAAAATACCTAGTTGTAACAGACACTTTGTGTAAGTAATCACTGACCCTACCAACACAGCAAGTCCCCAGGATGTCCTAGGGACATCATTTGAGGATATCCGGGTACATGCGATCCTCGGGATGTCCTAAGGACGGATATTTCGGATGTCCGAGAGCTCCGTAAAACCATGTCCCTAGGACGTCCCAAGTACCTCCTCGAAAAGTACATCACATCCCAGGAAGCTCCTTGGAAGATGAATTTGGGTCATCCTAAATTCCTCCTCTGGGGAGCTCCCAGGGATGTCCTTACAGGGAGCTCCCACGGAGCTCCTCTGAGGAATCCCTGGGATGTCCGAGCAGGAACTCCCTGGGATGTCCGAGCAGGAGCTCCCTGGGATGTCCGAGCAGGAGCTCCCTGGGATGTCCGAGTAGGATCTCCCTGGGATGTCTGAGCAGGTGCTCCCTGGGATATCCGAGCAGGAGCTCCCACGTACGTAGTGGATTTCTAGGCAAGTTCCTAATATGACCACTAGATAGCTCACGATATTATTTAAATATACATGAGGTTTGTTGCAATTAATTTAGTAGATAATTCATAACATTTATATATGCCTTAAGAAATTGGTAAATTTATTAATTTCGACACACATATTTTATTATTACTGGTAGACTTTTGGAAGTTGAAGCATTTTAAAAATTGTTATTACAGACGAATTGTTTATTCAAAAGATTTTAAGAGGCTACATTAACAATTATGTGTATTTGACTGTGTGTTAAATACTAAGTTTACATATCGCCAAAACAAATACATTTGTTTTCTTTTGTGTTGAATACTAAAACTTTTACTTTTTGCTGCTGGAAGGAGCTCCTAGGGATGTCCCAGGGATGCATTTTATACAGGTCCCATGTAGCTCCTAGAGATGTCCCAGGGACGTGTTTAATACAGGTCCCAGGGAGCTGCTAGGGATGTCCCAGGGATGTGTATAATACAGGTCCCAGGGAGCTCCTAGGGATGTCCCAGGGAGCTCCTAGGGATGTCCTGGGGATGCATTTAATGCAGATCCCAGAGAGCTCCTGAGGATGTCTTGGGGATGTGTTTATTACAGATCCCAGGGAGCTCCTAGGGATGTCCCAGGGATGTGTATGCCAGACATCCTAGGGATGTCTGTAGGTAGTACTTTTCCATGAACTTTTCCTACATAAAAATGACTTGATAAGAACTTCCCTAGGACGTCCTAGGGACGACAGTTCCCACATCCTACGGACATCCTCAGGATGTCTGTGTGCTGGTAGGGGAGGGAATGAATTATGTTGTACTGCATTGTGATATGTTTAATATACCTTTGAACATGACACGAATGTAGACTGAGACATAACCTCAAAGTGATTCACAGGTGCACATCTTTGTTATCATTAATTCTGAACATATTTTGATATAGTCCGCAAAATTCTCTTCATCTACGGGCTGGAATACAAGAAGGAAAATTAAATTAATGTGCCTAACTGAAATTATAACCTATGAATATATGTACTTCACAAATATATAAAACAATAGACAAATTAATTCATGTCATGAAGATTTTATATTTTAAATAAATACTTACTACGGTTACACAAATCCTATAAACCGACTGAATTCATAGGCTTTCACAACACTACACAATTTCAAATGTATTAACTGGTTTCCCCATGTTCGCGAACAAAGACAACCACCACCATGAGAACTTAAGTACTATTTTACTTAACAATCATTCACACGATTGAAATATTTTTGAGACTTTAGAAATTTGTTCAGTTACATTAATTATAAAGAATAAATTTTACGAATAATTATGAGAACATTTGAAGGAAAGAAATAATAATAACATTGTGTAAACTCTCATATGACTGAAAAGTAACACAAATGTTTCTCTGCGACGTCGCATGTCCGTCACAAAGGTCAGGGTCAGAACTTGGTTGCATGGCAACGTCACTGGGACGTTACAGTATGACTTCTGTGGAGTGTAACCGAAATGCGACATTGCGACGTCGTTGCGACGTTTCTGTGACCAAGTGTGCTTTATGGGAGTCTGAGAAGATTTGAACCGAGACATAACCACCTCTAGGTTACAAAGCCAAAATGCTAACCACACACCTAAATGTGCACAGATAATTTAATGACTAAAATTGCTATAGTTAACAAACGTAACAGAAGACGTATGTTAAAAATTTTTTTTAATTTGTGTACGTGCTATGGAAGTGTTTAATCACGTTTAATAAGTGGGGTTGTGAAACATATTGTGCATATAATATTTACACACATCAAGCCACACTCCTCGTCCGCAATGTGGTTTATAATAAGTGAGCTACTGAGTTAATAATTCTTTGCCGCACTTCAAACTATGACTTTAACGAAACACTAATGTTATTACATCAAGCACGACGTTTAGAGAGCGGAGATTCATAAATACTGTGCCGATCTATAATAAACGTAACCTTCACATTTCCGTCCGCCATGTTTCTTAACTAGACTTCCCGATCGTGAAACATATGTCGACAGCACAGTAGCACTCGAAACATTTCGATCGTTGATAAACGAAAATCGAAAACTTTCGACACGCCATTTCTTACTTAGAATTACAAACTTCCCAAATATGATCGGAATCGAAACTTCACGATCGTAAACTTCGTGCCGAGAAACTTAGAATAAACCCCCTGCTTCTGAAACCACACCCAGCTCTTCGGAACTGGTCCCTGGTACCAGTTCAGGCGGACCCATTGGGTCCGGCCGTCTGGCTGCGTGCTAGACGGTTCATGGTGCTGCTCTCATAAAATTCAAAGGAAAATTCTAATGTGTTGCATACTGACCATAAAATGAAACAATTAGCAACCTGATTTTATGCTGATTCCTGGCACTTCCCCCCATAAAAAAAAAAATATATTTTGCAGTTTGTCAGAGCCAGGTGAAATATTAAAATTGGTCGAAATATATAGGTACGTTCGCATGCATGCCAAAGGAAAGTTATACTGTTATAACTGCACAAGTCCTGCTCCAGTGGAAAAACTGGTATAACTATAATTTGCGCATGAAAAAATACTGCTGGATGTAATACATAAATTTCAATGATCATGTAATGGTAAAACTGATATATAAGGAAGGGTGTCGGAACTGTGCACAACAGTTCAGTTTCAGGCATTGAAACGGAGTTGGCACTGGTTGCAACAGTACAAAATTCGCTGGGCAAACACATACATAGCAAGAGTCAGACATGTGGACTCAGTTCAATAACTGTAATGCACAACAGGGCGAATAGCCCGGATTTTCAAAAATACTTTTTCAATTACAATTAGGCTGTAGGCTACGAATACGTACATTTCCAAACAGATTTAAGTAGATAGGTTAAATGCCATCATCAAAAAGGAGTGTAGTGCGGAATCACTTTACAGTCCTGAACAAAAATTTGAATTGACATGTATTACTATTTATAAATCGCATAATTTTGCATTTTCAATTACAAAACTAGTAGTAGAGCAGTTCAGTTCTAGTTCCTCTGTGGAGCTGGACCTGTAGCACTAGTTTGATTTCATCGAAACATTTCCAAGTAGGCTATTTGGTTCCCTCTCTGCCGGAACACAAAACTTCGCGCGCACACAACTATTCCCCTCCCCGCTCAATATAATTTCTACATTTCGTTTCACAACTCCATCCATCCCCCCCCCCCGCCCCACCGTGTGATCACAGGATTGCTCCTGCCTTTTTCCCATTGCTGTTTCCTTCCTTCTTCCTCATTTCCAATCCAGTTCAGTTCCAATTTGGTTCCAGTTCCGCTGTGGAGCTGGAGTTGGTGCGCGAGTCAGATTTGATAGAAACAGTTCCAGCATACTTGGTTCGTGTTACCATTGTCGGGTCACGAAGCAGCACATCCACCACCTACCTTCCCCTCCCCACATCATTATTCACGCTCACTAATTTTCTATGGGCTTATTCATAGTCGTTTTTGACCCGGACTAGTGCGGGATTATCGTCGGACTATTTTTTGTCTTATTTATAGACGCGGACTAACGCTAGTCCGAGGATCATCGTGTGTTATTCCGGTCTAACTTTTAGTCAGGACCACGGTAGTAGAACAGGTCTGGACACTCGCCTATCTAACAATGTATTTTGCTTGACCCCCTTGTTGTTTGGCTGTAGTTCGCCAAGTTACCGAGAATGTCGTACGTTTTGGCGCTGTTTTCCGGGCGGTCGGACTCAAACTCCGTCCACTTTTTTCCATTGTTAAATTTATAGAGTAAATAAAGATTGCTGGAGCCTTTTCTTAAATTTGTGAGCTAAGGAAGTGTTTCATAAATTGATAAAAAATACGTTTTGATAAATTGTTTATCTTAGCGGAAAGGAAGTGGGCGGAGTTTAGTCCGACCGCCCTAACATCAGCGCCAATAAAACACAATATTCTCGGTAACTTGGTGAACAGCAGCCAAACAACAAGGGGGTCAAATATCCAGGCGAGTGTCCAGACCTGTTCTTCTACGACCGTGGTCCGGACCAAGGGTAGGTTTAACGATGGACTAAGTCGAAAATAAACATGGCGGACCATTTAAATGTAAGACGACGTCTGTGTTGTACATGCTGGTTATGGAATGTAATGAATATTTTACACAAACTTATTATGTCTACATTGATAATTTATTTTGTTATAAGCACTAATTACTTTATTTAATGTTTATTGTACCGTGTAAGACATTTAAATGCAGCAATACTATTTTATAACGCCTAAGAAGATGGGAATTATTGCTATAAGCAACATTAAACCATACATATTCGATTTGAGTAAAAAATGTTACAATGTTGTGAAAATATTTATTTATATCTCTTTAATGCAAGTGTCTCAGTGCCGACCCCCCGTGGCTCAGTTGGTTGAGCGACCGGCTTTGGTGCAGGGGGCTCTGGGTTCGATTCCCAGGTTTGGCTGGGTGTAAATTTGTGTTTGTCCATTTCGTCACAAAAATTGTTACTATACAAATTGTCTCACGAAATGTAATGGAGTCACTCACATTAAAAGGGGGAACGTTTGGTGCAGTGATGATACGGAAGCCTCCGAATTGCCACTGCACCAAACATTTTTTTCCAAAAAAAAAAAAAAAAAAAAAGTAGCTTAGCGGTAGGGTACTGGCACACTATTTCGAAGGTTGAGGGATCAAATCTCATGTGGCGCAAAAATTTTTTGTTCTTTAAATTCCTTAGTTTTTAATTGTACATAACGAAAATAATGCAGTTTTCTTATTTTATAAGTGCATTTATTCTGTAACTAAACGTTAAATTCGTTCTACATCACGGCAGTAAAGTCTGTAATATTTTGGTATCGGAACCTCTATTTGCACAAAAAACTCTTATACATATATCGTATGTTTTTATGCATAATTCATCTGTTACATTTTCTTGTTAGTTCTTTACATAATGCCACAGCACATATCGTTCTTAGTAAAATTTCGACTAGTGAAATATACGTATATGTATTGGTAGTGTAGATTAACCAGATATATTAGTTTTGAATTCTGCTATGCTTTTACAATAGGTGTCACTGATTTCTCTCCCCCCCCCCCACCCCCCAATTCATTCTCATGTTTCAACAGTAGTTTAAATTATTGTTTTAATTGGCGATTTTTTCATCACATATAAACTTATTTTAGTTATAATTTTGTCAGTTTGGACGTAAAATCGATTAAATAAATATAACTTCGGTATCCTGTGACTATTAATTTAGAAGTTTAAGAAATTTAAAAAAGTGTTTTGCGAAGACTCGATCTCACGACTCTAAGTTCGAAAGCGAAAGCGTTACCACTGCTCTACAACAGCCACAATAATTGTGCTATCTGTAAAAAAAAATTTACACAATTTTTTATTTACAGCATATCTTAATGAAGTGGCTTATTGATACAAAATGTACTAACATCGTCACAATATATTCGCTATATGACATAACTGAAAAAATATTTCGGGGTAAACGTAATCGTAATTCTAATTATTTTCACTAGCGAATTCTTGCCTGTGTGTTAAAATGTGATGTGCGCATGCACGAAGCATCTGGCAACAGTGTACAAGGCTGATTCCGCGACAATTTGTAGTCCGGCGTTAGTTGGCGTTTATGAATAAGGTAACACTTGGACTTGGTCCGAACTATGTCAGGACCAAACCTGGACTAACTGGCACAAGATGGTCTCACGACTGTGAATAAGGCCCATGTCTCCTCTTTCCCCTCCGCCCCATCGAATTCCGTATCATAATTCAATCCATATCTTCCTTCTGCCAGTTCGCCACCTGCCATTTCAGGTCCGAGCGGATTTGGTTCAATTTACAATGCGGAACTACAGCCACCACTCCGAATGATCCAGTTCCGTGGTTCCGTATCCATCTGGTCCTACACACCTCTATTCCCTGTCACATGCAAGAATGATCATACTTTACATAAGCTGCAACCATAACTCGTAATAACACGTAAATAACATTACTGAATACTTGCGACTATAATTCATCACACGCACGTTGGTTATTCCTCGTCACCAATATTATGTCTGCAGTTACACATTATTATCAGACGTTTACTGATCCCGATCCATGCTAATACTGATTGCTGCACTAGTCTTCACCTCCGTCCATAGATGTGGTGACGACGGATACCGACATAACCAATACACTGGGTGCACAACGAAAGTCATATTTGGCGCTAGGCCTATGAAGTTGTTTTGAGACTATGCGTAACCTAGGAAATGAAGAAATCCATTTCATAGAATACCCAAAGAGCATAGTTCTTGCGTGACCCGATCAAGCACCATATTATTACATGCAGTTGTCTCTCCATAATTTTACCATTTGTGTAGGGCACTAATACGTAAGCAAATACTGACCACTTGCAGATGAATCAAATATTAACGCTTTAAAGGACCAAGTATATTATCATTCGTGATACAGGATACACTGGCATCTATTACTGTTGGATAGCTAGCAAGGTGGTACAACAATAACATGTTGGACTCTCATTCTGGAAGACCCAGGTTCAATACCTGGATAAGGCCATCCAGATTTCATTTTTTTTTTTTTTCGTGGTTTCCCAATAGCACACCAAGTGAATGCTGAGATGGTTCTTTAACAAAGGCCATGGTTGACTCTCCTCTCAACTCCCGTCACTGTCCCAAGTTGTATTTAACCATCTCTGATGACCTCGCTGTCGAAACGTACAGCACACTTACCTTACTGTTGAACCAACAGGGACAGATCTAGGCTTTCCTTTGCATGGGGCAAGAATTGTGATTTGATCCCCCCTCCTTTTCTTCCCCCTTTTTCCAACAGTCCAATCAACCAAACAGTAAGAAAGTATCCTGTATACGTTGTTTTGTGCTCGCATAAATAACTGAAGAACATTTTAGTAGAAATACATAAAACCTGTAGTTACTAGCTACCATTAGCAGTGTTTTAAGGGTGCATTCTAACTATAAATACTGAATTTATAACATTATACTGTGTATGTGTTCAAATAAAAATACAACACCAGTAAACGTCTAAATATTAGTAGATATTGTATCTTTTCTACACTCACTTTCATTTCATTTCTAAGTAAAAATGTTCAGCACCACCAGCGCCCCCTCTTACTCAGCGCCCGGAGCAGTCTACCCCCCTGCCCACACTAGATCCGTCCCTGCTGTTGAAGACTTATCATGTGTTAAACAGTTCATAGACGGATGTCCTGGACAAAATAAAAATGTCACAATGATAGAAATCTTGATGCACTACCTTAACGTTTTAAACAGTACACTAAAAACTACTGAAAATGCCATAATTTGAATAAAACACATTTTAAACCAATTGTTTAAATCATAAAATTTCCCACAAATGGGGAAATTTCCCATCATCTGGCATCACTGTCATGTAAAAATCCATGGATAAACATAAGATTAAACTGTTTGAAACAAGCTGCCTCCAACTAGGTTCACGACGAGATCTCCTGCATAAAAGTTACCAAACATTTTTCCAGACAATGATTTACTCTTGACATAGGTATAAATAAATACGCCATATAATATTATTAGGCTATTTATAAAGCATTATTAACAAGTACGAAATTTGGTTTATTTAACATAATGCTCCATCTTATTGTTAAAAAAATTTTTTTGACAGCCTCCCTGTTTTTTATACTTCACACATCACACAGCTTGACATTAGTTTTCTGACTGTTGGGCATTTGCTGTGCAATCATAGTATGTAGCTGTTTGGCCAGATAGAGAAAATCATATGAAAGACACAATAGGGAAAATTCCTAGAAAAAGTTTTTAACATTTATCTCAATCTTCCGAATTATTTCGGCTGTAAATTCAGCCAGGCAAAGCAATAGCTCCGTGAACATTGAAATTTTCGAATTATTCAGCTTTAAAAATGCCATATTTTCAAACGCCGCCACAAACATTGAAAACGCGTTCTTATTGGCTAACACATTTATTACATAGTGATACTTGTTTTGGTTAGCCACAGCACATCAGGCACTATTGTGTGTATTGGAATTTTTCAACATCTTCAGAAATGTATCAGTACGCCTAGTTATAGGCCTAGCGCTCACACTTTGAGACGTTTTAGTTATAGGCCTGAGTTTATGCAAATTTAATTTAAATTCCAGATACAATAACTTACTATGAATTCAGTTTTATGTTTCAGATCCTATATATAATCATAAGTTTAGGTTTGAAAGGTCAGAGGAATGAAGTTCACATGTGTATAAAAAGTGAACCTATCGAGCTAATATTTGGAATACGTTTGACCAAACCTGGCACGAGTCAGTAAAATAATATGGTAGATCAATTATTTTATTACAAGTATGTTTTTTCTTTCAGTAATTTTATTTTTTAAGTTTCTCGTGAATGGCATTGAGACAGCTATGCTGCCATCTCGAGGCAAGTTTTGCAAGACCCCGCCCACCCTGCAAATTATCGGCCAATTACGGGTGCTTTGAACTCGCCTATTGGCTAATGACGTTACCACAGCCAGTGAAACAGCCAAAACACTACAGCTGCAGAGATTTCGTCTCAAAATGCACGCTATTGACTGCAATGTTTAACTTAAAAGAACTTATTTATTTTATGCTGTGTCATGTTGAACAAAATACAGCATTACATACGTATACTGTATTTTTGTCATTAATAGCAGACTATTAGATATCTTCTTGAACCTTAAACCATGCAGTATGCCTTGATTTATCAGACGGAGCTAAAGTTAAGATTTTATTCTGAGTAAATTATATTTTATTGCTGCGCAAACGAACTACTATCCATATTTACAATCTTCTGAGTTCTAGCCATGCTCGATTTTATCGCATAAACTACTTTATTTAAAGAATTTCACAAGTTGAACGTATGCTGCTGTCGTTCGCGTGTTATGTACGTTAAAATGTACAGTATCATGATGTCACTGGGACATCAACATGGCAATTCACGTTTTTGCCGCGCAAAATAGACTGCTCATTTTATTTACATTTTTCTGTAGTTACACATATGCAATAAAATAAAGTACGATTCCTTTTTTTCATTAAATAAAATGCACATTTAAATAAAAATATAACAAAACAATAGGAATTTTCTATATTGTGACAACAGAAGAATACAGAGAAAGCATCTCTAAATTTGCAACTGTCAAGAACGTAGGTGAACACTGCAATGTATTTTACTGGAAAACTAAGGTGAAATCATGCATTAAACAACCAGTGCAGTGGCATTTTTAATTTTCTAAGACCAGAAAATTAGCGTTAAAAATTTGAAACAAAAAATCAAAAAATGTTTACGGTTGTCAATGGTGAAGTCTGTGCTGGAACTGATGTGTGTGTGTATAAATCTGCCCTTAAAAAGGAATACAAACACTAGACAACATTCATTGTGCGTGAGCAATTAAGGAACACAGGACCTGTCAAACAAAATTAATTACGGGATGTAGACACATTGTTGACAAAGTATTTTGGTTCTGAATGAAGACAAGTGGGAGGACTGCGTATTGTCCGCCGGATGACGAAGAATAATTCCATACGGAATGTGATTTATTTGAAAAACAGTGCCTGTAAGTATTTGATAACAAATTTTCATTTTCCAAAATAAGTAAACCCTCGTTTTACCGGACTATTTGGGGGGAGGTGTGGTCCGGTAAATCAGATGTCCGGTAAATCGCGAAGTACCAAAATCGGCACACGAAAATAGACGAGCCGATAGATTTGTAGCAGTGTGATAAGCATAGTAACGCAACGTGTTTGTTGTGGTCAAATCGCAGGAAGTAGGCGAGGGGGAAGGTTTGTGCTGACTGGCGGGAATAGAAAGATAAGCACGTGCCTTTGTCTGCTTATTGAGATAACCATGGTTTGTGGGCGGGGGAAGAGTAGAAGGGGAGGGACAGGAGGCGGCTTGCTATCAGCTTGGTTTCGTATTACGTTGCGTGGTAGCATGTGACACGTGAACTTGAGCTACTGCTTTGTATTTCACAGTAAAGTGTTTATTTACGAAATATATGACAAATAAAAAATGTCCATCTAAACTACCGCTGTTTGCATCGCGACGCAATATCGTATACCGTGTCTGTGAGATAATAATCTAGCCGCCGTCCTTGAGAATTTCTGAAGGGCAAGGGATGGAACTGCTGAGTGTGAGAAAGGAATGTGTTGCGCTAGTTTGTCCGCAGCAGATTCAATCTCTCTACACATCACACATTTACACCACACGAGCGTTGTTGAACATACATTGCCTCGTCGTGTGAAGATGCGGTAGCAAGTTTCACGTGTTTCCTGGGTCCAACAGCGCCATTCTTTATTGTTCAACATCATATTTCAAAACATAACTATTTAACTAGTTTTTTGCTTTACAAATGTCCGACTCGGTTTGTTTCTTGACACCATAATCATCACACAACTTTGCTACCGAAACACCGGCCTTCTTACTTTTATAGTTCAAATTTTTTGCTTGATGTCAAAGTTACTCTATTTATTTTATGTCCTGTTGCAGACACTATTTCATTTTAAGAAACGCATAATCTTTATCGCGTACATCAACTGCGTTAAAAACTCACGTAGACACGACAGTCGTTCTTGTCCGGATATGTCAAAACACTGATGAGAGATTGACTAGCTCTGCTTACCGTCTTACGCGGCTATCTGCGCGCGCCTGATGTCGCTCACCAAAGCACAATAACCAGGTAGGTCTTGCGCTGTTGATCTTACAGTTCCGTAAAAAAAATCATTCTTGACCGGACACGGCACGTACCCCGATGCGCGATTAAAAATAGCTCTATCTACCGTCTTACGAGGCTCTCTGTGCGCGCGCCTGATATCACTTACCAAAGCACAATAACCAGGTAGGTCTTGTACTGCATGTGAAAAGTAGACCCGACGGTGGAATAATTTTGTATGGCCAGATTTTGTCCGTTAAATACGAAGTCCGCTGAATGGAGGTCCGATAAAACGAGAGTTTACTGTACGCTCAATGGAAGAACATTCATCATGACATAACCAGAAATTTTTAGGAAAGGGACATTATGAGTATCACATTTTTGAATTTACCATTCAATTTTTAGTGAAAACATTTTCGCTATGCCAGCACTTCCACGAAATGTGAGCTGAACAGCCAAACCATCCCAAATTTACATTTTATGTTCAGTGCACAGACATTTGTCACAAAATATGAAACAATGTTTTCAAGAGCAAGGATTGCATATGTATTGTTTGTTAGCTATAGTTGCTACTGATTATTTATTTTATATTATGGATACATCCTTCAAAACTCAACCCTTTTCAAGAATCCCTTTGCCAAATCTCTTTCTTTCCATTAATTGGCTTAAAACTCATTTGTTCGAAATTTATTCTACAAATATCATCCTAAATTATGGCAGTACTTTTATTTTCTTATAATAAATCAAATTAGGTGACACAGATAATTTTAAACATACGACTTTTCACCTTGGTGCATTTCTAAAGTCTTTACAAGCTAATGAACAAATTTTGCATTTGGACATTTCATATATACTAAATTGCAAAAATTAAAATACTTAATTAATGAAATTTCAAATATTTGCACCCCAACACAGCATGGCATGTGTGCTGTACCTGTCAGTTCAATCATCTATAGTTGACGATACCAAAACTTAAATAATAGAAATTGCAAGTTCATGATTCACCTCAACACTTATAAAGAGTTTGTGTATTCACTAAAGTATGTCACTTGGCATTTAATTACACATGTAAGAACTTGAATTTAGAGACTTATACAGACGTGACACCTCGTGTCGCAGCCCTGCCTCTATGTGTTCAAGCACCAATTGTTAGACACAACACTCTAAGCACTTTATGATTTAGAAAGGTATTATTTAAATGAAAACTTCACTTTAAGACGTCACTATGTATTTTGGTACACTTAATTACGCAGCTCGAACATAGATTCTACGAGCATGGCATCAAACTTGATACTACCAACCCACATGAAGCCAGTGACATATGACTCAGCCATACTTGCCTTTGCTGTTACCAGAGAACAACAATGGGCGTCACCGGCACACACCAAGAAAAAATGCTTCTATAATTTCTTTTGTATTTTTCCACGTGTTCTTGTGCCTTTTATTTGACCTATCAAAGTGTAGTTTGTGTCTTGACATCTTTCTTTCCTACTCGACGCTGCCCTTTATATCAATGCTGGGTCAGAAACCGTGAAAGTAGAGTGAATGACGCGCTAGGGATCAGAAATATTGTCCTCCTCAAGTATTACTTTCTTTTGTGCGAACCATTTAGTTTCAAAAGTGCTGAAATAAGATACAGGAAACTTTTCTCAATTTCTTGACTTGGGGGCTCTTCATATCCTGCCAGCCGCCGTTCCAGGGGTTAAGTTGATACTATGTAATTTCTCCACCGTCAGCTGTGTGCTTCTTTTTACAGCGTCACCTAATGGAAATATTTGAGCTCCAGACCCACTTCATTGTCTTGGCCATCCACTTTGCACAGTTCTAGTATTGTTTCTGAATGGTTATTACATCTTATCATTTTATTCCCATTTTTCATTTTTTTTTGGCTGCTCATCCTGCCTTTAGTGACAAGTACTTTAGTGACGAGTATTTTAGTGACGAGTATTCTAGTACCAGTGTGTGTGTGTGTTTATTCACGCATGAGGATTGGCCTGAACTAATCCCAGCTCGTTATATGGAGGATGCAACTTCATTCTCATTGTGGTACCTAGTCTGCCCCGTAGTCGTAGGCCTACTACCCTGAGGATACATCGCTGTACTTCTACAGAAGGGTTTCCTCCATGGCTCCTTGCTGTGCACTCTTTTTAGATCTCCTCTATAGCAGGCCTATTTCACATAACCATAGCACCAGTATCTTGTCCAATGTATCAACTATAATACTTAACTACCGGATTTCTCATCCCTGTACCACTAACCTCCCACATCAGATCCCCCCATTACAAAGTTGGACCTACGTCAGTTATCATATCTAACATCCCCGACTATATCAAATTCATACACAAAACAACCACACAAATATGTTAAAATCTTCAGCAAAGAATGAAAAAGAACATGACTGAATAATTGCTATGGCCACAGGCAGTTGATAAAAATTTCTGTGGCTTAAGCTGTGACTAGTTAGTCACTACTAAACATGGTCTGAGGTTGAAAGAAAAAAGCCTCAGAATAAGTAATGTTAGTAACATTTAATCATAGATGTAGACATGTACTATTTAAACTATGACTAAAGTGTATTTCAACATTGTTTAACACATAGTTTCTGAATATGACCATGTATGACTAAAGCTGAAGTATGTTAAGTTCTCAAAGAAGTTGTAAGACAATTAAATTTTCTATTAAATTTTCATTGATAAATCATTGGGCATAACTTCATGCATTTAGAAACAGTTAGCATTGCTGTAGTGCTATTGTTGGTAACATTTTTGTATTCACCCACACGAAAATTATAAATGATTTCTTTCTTTCCCGACAATTATAGTAAAAAAACATTAAAAACAGCAGTGGAAATGTAACAGCTTGATTAACACTTGAGAAGTCAATACTTGTACAGTGCCATGCAAAAAATTTGTGGCAATGTTATCATTTTGGAGGCAAATACACAGCCAACTTCAATGCACTGTTATATCAAAGTTTTGCAAGTGCTTGGTCAGTAAATTTTAACAAGCAGCAGTTTGAAACAATTATTTTTTGCTGGGTTAGACACTTTTGATCAAGTGTTTCTACCATGCTAGGTGTTTTGACAGTGATATTCCACACTAACATGAAGGTTTTTTTTTTTTTTTTTTTTTCGAAAATGATATACTGGGAACACCCAAAAAAGTTTTGTTCAAAATACGAGCAGTTATTTCTTGCAAACAGTGGTGAACACATGTTCAAAATCGCAGTGTGTGGAGAAAAAAGCTGTAGGCGAGTACAGGTTCTTATGAAAGTATGGGGGTTTCATGATGGCTGTCAAAATAGCCTAAGCACAGTGGCACTTGGAAATTGGCTTTACCAGATATAAATAGTAACAACATACACTCGTGAAGGAACACAAATTTTCAAGAAAGCAATAGTTATTAACTTATCAGAAATAGTTATTTACAGCCACCCACATATTTTGCTCCATATATAAAACAGTTACATCAGTATTGGACAAGAATGAGTTGAAATATTTTGAGTTACTTGTTAAAAGTTGGTACTTAATAATTTTTTCTTCATGTGCTGTGATACTGAATTTACTTTAACCCAGTTTTCAAAAAAACCAAAACAAATTGTAACATTAACTTGGTGCTGCATTTTGTTTAGAAATAAATTAACAAAGCAATCAATAGAGGCAACTGTGTGTCTAAATGACACATTCAAGATCCTGATTTCAACAAAACATGCATGCACCAATTCACATTTAATTAATATTTTATGGGATTTTACCTCAATTCACTGTATTCATATGATCATTTATTACAAACTTAAATTTACATTCATCAACACTTATAAAAGATACATCATCACTTTTGATGAAAAAATGTTTAGCCAGTTTCACGTAAGAATTCAATTTTTTGACAGTTTTGTTAGCACTTATATTTAAAGCAGTTTTCACGTAATATCAGTTTTGCCTCTGGCACTTTGGATTATACACAAGTGCACTCTGCTGACTTTCCAATTATGCAATATACAAAACTCTCTAACATAAGATTTTTAGTTTTGGTAGTTCTGAAGTTTATCATGCATGCACAGTTCTACAGGAAAATTTTCATTTTGATGTACTACACCATTTGCCTGTCAACTTAATTTTTTGTGCAGAAATCACCAGTGGTATTTTCCGTTCACTCTAAGTTGAGTTCTGAAGTAAACAAATAACGTAATATCATTGCACTTTGCTAGCTTCTAATTGGCTCAATTTGTGCGTCGCGCCGACGTACTATTTCCAACCGACAAAAGTGTGTACAGTCTGCATCATAGGAAACAACAACGCCGTATATATTAAAACAATATTGCGAGAAAATTTCGTACGTGTTATTGACATAGGGAAACAAAATTACACAAACACTTGATAAACATATTGACATCATGTGTAATTACTGTATATTTCAAAATTTAACAGTAATTGTCAAGTCATGACTAACAATTGTATTCAAATATTCCGGTATTAACGTAACGAAAATTTGGTACTACATGCTGAAAAAAAGTTGTCAACAAGATGAGTGATTAAATTTACTGTAAAGTCCTCCTGGATTATTTTGTACTTCGTTTTGGAAAAATTACATTTTATAAATCACCAAACAATCTGTCGATAATTCATGACACATATTGTTTTTTTATACATAAAATATTGCCTTATAAACATCACCACAGTTTGTTCAGTTATGAAGACATATATCAACGTTTCGAAAACCATG
Organism: Medauroidea extradentata; assembly: GCA_003012365.1. Taxonomy (NCBI): domain Eukaryota; kingdom Metazoa; phylum Arthropoda; class Insecta; order Phasmatodea; family Phasmatidae; genus Medauroidea; species Medauroidea extradentata. Next base: position 10,530 of record PNEQ01030468.1, on the reverse strand, counting down.
CAAGACATTTTCACTGTTCACTTCCAGCATCACATAACCTAATCTGCAAGCAACGTAAATATAAACCGACGCGAGGACGGAACAAAATAGAACAAGGAACTTTGGTTCGGACCACGCGGCCGTGGATCGGAAGAACTGGAACGGAAAATGGACGAACGAAAGAAAACATGACTAGATTCAGTTTCTTGGACGTACTCCATTGCAAAATTGAACGACTGTCAAACAAAGACTAAACAAATAAAAGAAACCATAAAATAAGCAGAGTATGCTTAGTCAGCAAGATAAATACACAACATGAAATTCCAAGATGGAATTTCATGTTGTGTATTTATCTTGCTGACTAAGCATACTCTGCTTATTTTATGGTTTCTTTTATTTGTTTAGTTTTTCTTTGACAGTCGTTCAATTTTGCAATGGAGTACGTCCAAGAAACTGAATCTAGTCATGAACTCCCATTGCACAGTTCTTTCAAAGATCATATCAATGCCCGGTATGGACCCGGTATGCATATTTCTCTGAGGAAACTGGAAAAGAAAATTATTGATCTGTCTCGTTGTTTCAACAATTTGACTTTTCTTTGTAAATGCCGCAGTGAGGGTGTAATTCCGAAGGGTCTTACTGTCAAATCTCCTGTGAACAGCAAACAGGCTCAAAAAATAGCCCTGAAAGCCAGCCAAAAGCTGCTGGAAGAAAGAATATCTGCCTATCACTGTCAAAAATCCAAACTGAACACTGAAATACCTGCAATACAGCTTGAAATACAGCCCATCATCAGTTCAAAAGATTTTAATTGCATGTAACAATCTATCACGAACCTGGTCCAGAAAAAATCTGTTAGGTGCAAAGAAAGGCAAAAAGATAAATTTTCCAAACTTACCAGTACCGAGAACACAAAAACCCACTCCGCGCCAAAAAGTATTAACACAGTCATTAATGGATCCTCAAGAAACTTGTCCAACTGTGAGGAAAGTGTTTTGCAAAAAGGCCTCAATTTCTGCATTGCTCCACGACACATTCCTGTCCTTGACATAGTTTCATCTGTCGAGAGCACAATATACAAACTCCCTGCAGCTAAACAAGATGAATTTCGCTGGACTGTGCGCACAGCGATTACCTCAGCTGACTCACCAAAACCAAATATCTCTTCCGATGAACTCAAAGTCATCAAAACTCTGAAATCCGACCCTGACATTGTAATCCTTCCGGCAGACAAGGGTCGTGCTACTGTGGTACTAGATAAATCAGACTATGACAAAAAAATCACAGACCTGATCACCACTGAACAATACACACATCTTGAAAAAGACCCCACTGCCAGCATCGAGCGAAAAGTGTATCAAACTTTGAAAAAACATCAAAGCAACCTTCCAGATAAAACAAGATCGGAACTGACACCACACAGCAGTAGATCACCCCACATATATGGTCTTCCAAAAATCCATAAGCCCGACATGCCTCTGCGCCCGATCATCAGCTGCTGCAATGCTCCATGCCAAAAACTATCAAAATATCTCCTGAAAATTGTTGAACCCCTCGCAGGCCAGACACCAACTTTTGTCAAAGACTCTAGTCATTTCTTATCCATAGCCAAAACTTTGAAAATAGAAAACACTGATGCCCTAGTGAGTTTTGACGTCCAAAGCCTTTTCACCAATGTACCTGTGGCTGAAACTCTCAACATTGTCAAGGCCAAGTTGGAAGCTGACCCAACTCTAAAGGACAGAACAACAATACCAATTCCATCCATCATGGAAATGATTACCCTTTGTGTCACCACGACATATTTCCAGTTTAATGACTGTTTCTACAAACAAATAGACAGCATGGCAATGGGCTCTTCACTTTCACCATTCATGGCGAACATATTCATGGAGAATTTTGAGAAGGAAGTACTTAGCAAAAGCAATACCCCTCCTAAAATCTGGCTTCGTTACGTAGACAACACTTTCACTATCTGGCAACATGGACCTGAAACCCTAGAGGAATTTGTGAACTTCCTAAACTCATTGAGGCCATCAATCCAGTTTACACATGAAACAGAAACCAATGGCAGCATTCCTTTTTTGGACGTACTAGTTAGCAGGGAAAACACCAGTCTGGAAACTAAAGTATACAGGAAACCTACACATACAGGCCAATACCTACATTTTGCTTCCAACCACCCTAAAAGCACAAAAACTGGCATAATTCACACACTAGCTAACCGAGCTGAGATTATTTGTTCCAACAAGAAATCTGTACTGATAGAACACAACCAAATAAAAAAAGAACTCACAGCCAATGGTTACCCGGCAAACACCATCAAACAGCACATGAAACCTAACAGAACACTTAAGCCCACAGAAACCGAAAAACCAGCAGGAACCCTAGTTATTCCGTATGTTAGAGGC
>PNEQ01030467.1:7644-34222 GCA_003012365.1 Medauroidea extradentata | reverse complement strand
GTATGTCCAGTCACTTCAAGGAAATTGAAGTTTGGTCTATAATAACTCAAGTACATTTAACGTGTCCTACCTGTATGTACGTTATTTTTAAAGTTCTGTGAAAGTAAACAACCATTCTTTTAAGATGCCTAGTATTTTTTACAATCCATTAAATCACATAAGCCCCTCCCAAAATATGTTTCAAAATCCGCCACTGCTTACTACAGTGTGTAGTAGCCTAAGTCTAGCATGTGAAATACGAAGGCCATTTGTCATCCATCTATTTGGTTGAATGTTGTGTTGCGTAGTTACTTTTTCAGGAAACGCATCATTAAAATGTCTTGCAAATATATTTGAAAACTCATTCCATGCTAAGTTTGGATCTGTTTGAGAGTAGATACCAGTCCAGTTTTCTTTGTTCAATACATTCCTAAATTGATCAATGTTGTTTTTACTAAAATTTCTTTTTCTAATGAATGTGTATGTAATGTTTGTGTTCTGTTTACCTTCCAGACTGGCTCTCTTGATTTTCATAACTTGAGCATCATGGTCAGAGACAGCTGTTACAAAGTTAAAAGAAGAATAATTTCTTACATTTATGTTTGTTATTATGTTATCAAGTACTTTCCTACTTTTTTGGGTAGTCCTTGTAAAGTCATTTATACTGCATTTTAGGTTGAACTGGAGGAGTAGGTTTTTTAGTTTGGTAGTTTCATTTGTCTCACTGTTAAAGTCTACATTAAAGTCACCACATACAATAGTGTTCTTTGTTAAGTTACATGCTTGAGTGAATATATTTTCCAATGACTGTAAAAATGTATTAAAGTTTGTACAAATGGGGGACCTATATATTACAATGACAGTTAAATGTAGTTTTGGCACCTCAATGCAGATTGCTTCTATTATTTTATCTTGACACCAGGTCCCTATATCAACAACTTTGTATCTTAAATTTTTTGTTATAAATATACAAACACCACCACCTCTAGCTGTTGTTCTGCAATAATGAGCTGCTAGAATGTAATTTCTGAACTGGCAACATAATATTTCATTTTGATTTAGCCAGTGCTCAGATAAACATACAATATCAGGTTTTATTAATTCTAGAATGTTTTCCCAGTTTGTTTTCTTATTTCTTATGCTGCACATGTTTTGATGGATTATGGTTGTGAGTTCTGATGCTGGTAAATGTTAAGTTATTTTACTTTTTGTTGTGATTATTTGTTCATTATTTGAAGAACAGCTGAGGTCTGACTGGTCTTGAATTACCCTAAAAAAACATTTTCACAATTTGTTGGTCTTGACCGTATTAACCATCGGTCTAACAGTGTCTTATTTGTTGTCTTTGTTTTGGTTGAATTACTATCTTGTTTTTCATGTACTTTGTTACAATTTTGTGTTAGCCACCTGTCAAGAAATGTTGGTTTCAGTGTATGTGTAGTTTTGCTACTTGTTATGATTTCACATATTTTTGTAGCAACATATACTTTACCCTTGTCATTAAAATGCTGGCCATGCTTTGTGTGCATAGACCTCTCAATACAGCTTATGTCAACATACTTTACATTTTTATGTTTTTTGCATACAGATTCATACAAAGTATTAGTGTCTTTTATTGCTTGGTTTACACATGAAGTTTCAACTAAACTTTATTTCAATGAGTTCCACTCCAGTTCCTTCAACATCACTGATGGCCAAATGTTCCCTTCATCCTCACCAGCCTGCCCTTGCCTTCTCCAATTATACTTCACCCACCTTGCTACCCACTGTTGTACCTTCTCCTTTAACTTACTGTAATTCTCTTCGAAACACTAACATAATTTAACTCATAAACCTGTAACTTACAACACCAATACAATTTTTAAAATTGTCTGTCTTAAGTTAAATTCAGTTTCCCCTTCTTTATCAAATTATAAAAACAGATTTTTTTATTAGACATGCCAACCTTTTACCAGATTTTTATTTATCTTCCAACTACGACCTGACTGAATGTAGGCATTCTCAAAACTAGGCTAGTGAATTTCAAGACTGATCTGTTTGTGTCGAATCTATATGCTACCCTATAAAGTCTGTTTTCTTCTAAAAAAAAACGTGATTTCGCAACAGACAAATACTTAACTAAAAGAAAAAAGTACACGACTTACCTGATATAAAACTGCTGGTGCGGACTTTCCTTTGTAGAGCACCTAGCTCAGAGATGATCCCATTATTGCAAAATAAGAACTCGCGAAATACATTGAACTGTATGTCCAGTTTATTCATGGAAACATTCTCGAGCGGATCACCACATACCATGTCTAGATTTCGCTCAGTATGACATCGTAAGCTGCTAACAATGGCCCAAGGCCAACAATGAACATACGAGTGCGAAATGTACAATGGGGCGTCTAAGTGACTAACCTTGCGTGTGTCAATCTACTGAGGCCGAAAACACGAGAAAAAAGTTCCAGTAACTTTAAAAATATTGCACTCTAAAATTGTTAGGTCGAAAAGATTGAGTGGTCACAGAGAGACGAGACCGCACGACACATGCGACTTACTTCCTCGGTGACCAAGTGATACTACTCAACATGGCGTTTGGCAAGGGATGCGGCATGCACATTCCCGCCAAACTCGGTGTAATGCTTTTACATGCTATTTTAAAAATAAAATTATACACTGAAAAGTATTGAAAATTAGTAGAAACACATAAATAATATTTACGCCCTTATCTGTAAGTCCAAATTCATTATAGGGCACTTTCAGAAATACATCATGAAATGAAAACAACAATTAAACTTCTGTAAAAGACATCAGAATAAATTATGTAATATTTAAAAATGTAAATGCTCATGTAAAATCACTAGCAAATTACAAAATAAAGAAAATACAAAAAGGACAGTTACAACTTTTTCTTGGTGGGCTTTCCACAGTGTCCTACTGCCCTAGTCATTTACATTTTACATTAATGGAAAATATATATAAAAAGTTCTTTAATGCAAGTAACGTAAAATGTTTAGTGTAAAATCCCTGCATATGTGTCTATCATTAGTTTTGCACAAGTCACTCAGCATTCAAATCCGACACAGTCACATGCCATCTGTATTATGTCGTGGCACATAGCGCCCCGACACTGCAAACATTCTCACACAGTTTATAGCAGCTCTAGTTAATACATATAAAACAAAAAATAAGTTCTATTCAAACAAATTATGTATATTTCATCAAAATATTATAGAATTAACTATAAGAACTGATGGATTATCCAGATGCCTCAATAACATTCGTAGCGACCTAGGCTTAGATGTTTAAATCCTGTGTCTTACAGAAACATTTTTAAAAGAACCTTGCTTTAAACAAATTTCAATCCTGGTTACTCTCTTTACTCTAATTACTGCAGAACCAATATGTCAAAAGGAGGCACTTGTACATTTGTCAAAAATAACATGACTTGTCACCAACAAGTAATAAATAGTTGTGAAGACCAAAACTTTTCAGTGTTGGTTGGTTTGTATAGAAACTGATGTAGGGAAGAGAGCTATAACTTTAAGCATTTACAGAGCCCCTTCAGGAAATATAAGCACATTTCTAAGTAAATTAGAATGTATACTTTTTACTATTTAAACCAAATTACCGAAATAATACGGTATGGAAATTTTAATGTTGATTATTTAAAAGAAACTGAGAAAAAAACTAGTTTAGACGTTCCCGACTAGGCACCAGCCTGTTAGCGGAGAACCGGCACTCAGGTGTTATGTGTGGAGTGGTCTCAGGGTCGTGTGGCCGACGGCCGGCTTCAAAACTCTCCTCGTCCTCCGCCGTTATACTTACTCTCGGGGAGTGTTGTGGCCCTCCCCACGCTCATATACACACAAACAAAGCACTCGACAGGAATTTCGGGCAGCTGTACACCCATATGAAAATACATTATCGGGTTGTAGGGTCCCGTATAAGCGCAGTGAAGCGGCGAAGTCAATAAAAAACACAGAAGTATAGGCAAGGCGTTATTATTAACTTACATCGTTCTCCAGTACACAATTCAATGCTGACGATGCTTAAAGCGGTCTCGGACCTAGTCCGTCCAGTAGGCGAAGAGTGGTAAAAATCCCACGTGGTGGGAATAGAGAAATTAAAGTATTATAAGCCCCTGGGCGCGAAACGTTCTGACATGGGTGAGGGGTTAACCCGGGCACTGAAGTTAAATTCAATTGCAGGTTCCAAAAAGCGAAAATAACTATTACGGTGAAAATGATTAGACAAAGAAAGATGCTGATGCCCGGGCGACCGAAGCCGAACTGCCTCGACACGCTGCCAGTAGTTAACTGAGGAAGCCTTGGCGGGCTCAGTGCGACCACGCCACTGAGTGCGCCAAAACTTCTAACACACAAAAACACTTACAAACATACAAACAAAAGCACTCTAAAATTGAATAAAAATTATACTTGCTGATAAGTGTCCAAAATATTGTTTGGAATGTTCATATTTATATTTTAAAGAATTTTGGTCAAACAACATTTTACGTTACATGAATTTAAATTACGTTAAGAACAGAGAATTTCCTTATTATTATTAATTGAAAAATTTAGGGAACAATGCTATTACTAAGAAGAACAATTAAACAATTATAGGATTCAAAGAAATTAGGTGGCAGGGTTTGCCGGTTGGACGAGTCCATCTTGACGTTGGGCGCAGGGGTGTTTTTACCTGAATTTAAAGTTAGACCCGACAAGTCTTTCCAGGGTGCTGATGTAAGGGAAACAAGGTTACCCCTGGCCTTTTACGTCTCTTTATTATGTGGTAAAAGTGCACCCATTGCCCTCACTTACACACAACACTAGCACTGAAAGTTAGGGGTCGACTGTGTTTTTTCTACGTTTAGGTTTAACTGGGCACATTCCTACCAATGGCTCGTGATTAGGGGGTTTATATCTACACCTGGACTTTACGTTTGACTGCGGGGGTGACGTCGGGATGCCGTGGCCTCTTGGGACCATGCTGTCGGCCGCGTTCCCATATGTGCTCATAGTACTAGTTGCCAGGTGTGTTCCCTCGGTGCATGGTGCGCACGACGGGCTGTTTCGAAGGGCGCGCGGCTTGGTCCGCGTCAATGTTAGCACTGTAAAAGTCCACTATAAAAACCAGTAGACAGCTATCTTAACACTGAAAAATGCTCACAATTGTTCTATTCTACAACATAAATAACAAATTTAACTATTTTCTTAGTTACATTCTCCTGCATTATGAAAACAGCTTTCCCTCAAAACAAGTTCGTATAAAAAATGAGGCAAGGAAAAATCTGTGGATGACTGAAGGACTATAAACCTCGTGTGGTCACAAAAGTGAACTTAACAAAGCCACTAGAATCAGTAACAATCCAGACATAGCCAATAGGTACAATAAATATTTCAAAACGCTATGATACATCATTAAAGAAGCGAAAATAAAGTACTTAGCAGTCTTATTGAAAACTCTACCCATAAAATCAAACCTACTCGGAACATTATAAAAAAGAAACAGGCAAAACAACTGAACCATTTTCAAAAATTAAACTAAGTATTGGAAACAAAACAGTTTCTGAAACGAAGACAGTGACTAACACTTTCAATTCATATTACCGAAATATTGTTGATAATCTAACTAGCAAAACATCTCAATGTCATAATACGAACCACATAGTATTATCACAGAAATCAGAATATCCCCTCATAACACTGACAAGAACCATTCCGCATCTCCTCTATCGAAGCCAGTCGTGCGCACCGCGCCACCCATTTGGAACGGCCGAGGCAGCAGCACCACTGCTCCATATATCGGAAAATACACTTCCAAGTGTACCCAAGAGGCAACGTACAAATGCCACGCCGGTGATGCCGGGTAGTGCCAGTGTGTTCGCCGATAAATCATGCGCACCATCCATTGGTGGGAAAGTACCCTGTTTCCTAAGTATGCCGTGATAACACTTTTATAGTGTGTCACATCCTCCAATAACACCACAGTGAAATAGGGAATTTGGGTTATACCTATGCATGTGGTTCAATTGCGAGGCTAGGAGTAACATTAAATTCATTTTTAAATTCCTTATATAATATTATGCTAGGCTTAACTGTTAAATTCGTAGAAGCACCCCTACACCTAGGACACATCTTGGACTCGCCCACGTGGCGAGCTTAACACAGTGGTGTAATACAAATTATTTTTATAGAAAATTTAATTTTTTTCTGTTCTAAAGTGATGTCAGTGTTTTGCTGTGCTTTCAAAATGAATCTAGAGCTGAAATTTACTTGGCCACAAAATAGTACAGCATAATATAAAATAGCTTAAAAACTTGCAATATTAAAATGTAAATATTCCCCAAAGACGTTTGGGACTCTAAATAGCAAGCAGAATAATTAAAAAATTATTGACTCTTTACTCTGTGTTTTGAAAGTGCATTTTGTGTTTTGACGAATGTTTGGCACAAACCTACTGCCGACGCAGAAAGCACGCTAAGCGTTCGGCAGTTGGAGATAAGCTGCGTTCGAAGGTGGTCGACTTCGTGTCGCTCCGGCACCATTTCATCTTTGTTCAATCTTTTAGTGTATAAATAACGTCTTTATTTGTGTGGAACATTTTCTCTTAATTGACTTCAGTGCCGGAGGAAGCCCTTCACCCATGCAATTGTTTGTGCCCAGGGGCTTCAGTATTCAATTTATCTCTCTAGCCCACATGACTAATTTTTCACACCCAGCTTCGCCCACCAGACGGGCTATATCACCACAATTTGAGTGTATACTGTTTGGATTATGGAGAAGTTCAAATAAAGCTTCATACCCATTAGTAACGTAGTTTTCATTGGCTTGCCACTTCACTGTCTAAAGGTTCTGGAGTCCTCAAAACCCACAGATTTTTTTAAGTGTATTGTGTATTCTCACTGTGGGCGTTCAGTTGCCCTATAAACATGGCAAGTACTTTTGTTATGTGCATCGAGGTGTGGGGAATGCCTAAAGAGTCCCCTGCGAAACACGACATCGAGCGGGAGGGAATTTTTAATGCCATGGCCGTCGGCTGCATGAACTAGCTCACCAAGGTGCTCGTCTCTTACACCAGATGAGCTGGCGCTAACGGGCAACCTATCCTCGCAACACCATTGCTGTGAAGGAAAAATTCTAATTCTCTCTTCACCTGAGAATTATCAGTCTATTTTACCCTCACTGAGACTCCCACTCGCGATAATTTCTCGCCCAACTTTGTGGCGTTAGTAAAGGCTATATTCGCACATCAAGAACAGCATGCAACATGCATTACGTGTCGGTATTTTCCGCTCCGGAAAACCACATGGTCGCCATTATGTGTGGGAAGGACAGAGTGTGCGCGTCGTCGGCCATCTTGGTGCAGCATTCCAGTACTCACCACCCATAGCCCTCGCCAATCCAGGGGGTGGCTGCATGCGCACCAAGGACAGTACTTCCTTTCCTGAGGATATAGATCGCCGAGGCTACCTCCCTTCATGTGCCATGTGAAGAGAGTCTGTAGTGCTGAGGCTGGTAACTGCATGGGAACAGCTGAACATCCACGCTGCACGCTTACATACTTCTGCACTATGGCCTACTACAGCGGGTACAGTGCCATCAGACACATGTGCAGTGAATGCTACAGGCCACTACTAGAAAAACAGGTAAGCCACAGATGCCACACAAAATCAATGCTACCAACCTGGCATCCACATTTTTCCTTCTGCGACAAATGCGACGTCCCGCAGCAGGTTGTGTGCGACAGCCATCCTGCACTGATGCTACCGCGATGTGGATTGAAGCGAGAGATGGAGGAATAGACTGCTCCAGGTGCTGCCACATGCCTGTGAGCCCCACGCTTACCACCTAAATCAGAGTACAGTGCCCATAACAAGCTTAAGAGTGACATGTGTGAAGGCATAGTGTGTCTCGACTGGGACTGTGGACCGTGCCATGCGTAATGCACGCCATGCAATACCACGTGGGGTGCTTGTCGGCCACCGAGGTGATAAATGCGCACATGGGCCCTTCAAGTGCGAAGTGTGTGAAACAACAGTAGGCAGTACAAGGGGTACACTGGCACAACTGCGCATCTTCCCGAAAACTGACACGTCTCTTGCCACAGCACAATTCCAGGCACTAGAGAGCGACTCAGCCACAAGGACCGCTACAGGCGAGTGCAGACGCCTGCACTGTCGCGCGACAATAATCCTATGGTGCAAGTACTGCGATCAGGCTGAGAACGTGGATTGCCTCGTCACAGAGGAGCGACAGACTGTCGTCCGAACTGGACACCTCTGCTTCGGTTGCATTGCCTTCACATGCCAACCACTCGGACAGCTAGGGGACTTCCAGAAATTGTCAATAGAACCTATAAGCCCAGTGCTATGCAGCAACCCACAGATAACAACAACGGTCGTCTAGAATGTCTCCGTTCCACCTGTGTTCGCGAGCGCCCCAAGCACCCACACGCTGACGCAAGTCACCATAGCCTGTATGGCGAGCCAGCGAGTTATGTCAACACCTCGACAGTTTCAGACCCTACCATCCTTTGCTGGACTAATGAGTGAGGACCCTGAAGACTCCCTCGAAGATTGCACAACCTGACTGTGCCGCTACGGCATGAGTGAGGAAGAGTGGATGCAGTGCGTAGGGAAACAGCTGATGGGCCAAGAAGGCAAGTGGTGGGCTGACATGACCAGGTACGGGATACCCTGGGACGAGTTTCACAGGTTTATTGTGTTACGCAACTAAGAGGCATTTACGTCGCTGCAGGTGCAGAGCCATCTGGCGTTCGAGCCACAAGGGGACGAACCACTTGCCATGTTTGTGTCATGCAAGTACCATGTCTGAGCAAGTACCAACCACATCTCAGTGAGCGACAATTGCTCAGTGCAATCACCGAGCCGGCGCACCCAGAGTTCTGTGCGATGCAATTCCTGCTGTTTTTATACGAGGACGAGAAATTCATCAGGACTGCAGCACTGTTCGACAGGGACATGCCACACCTGTCACCACCTGCGAGTGGGGGCGGCGCAGTGCACAAACCTATGATCGTTTCCCAACCACCAGCACCAGAGCCCCAGACAGCCAATGCCGTGCAACACCATAGGTATGAGAGTGACACTAACAAGGGTAATATTCCTAATGTAGACTGTCACGCCCACTGGACTGCAGTCAGTCACCTCGGTTACCATGCCGATAGTGTCCAGGCCGCCAGATGCAATGGCAGAAGGACTGCCCCAATGCGCCTGCAGAGGCCAGGCGAGGTGGCAACACTGTACCATCCTAGTCGGGAAACCGGAGAGTGGGGTAACGGGGCCAGACGCCACCGCTTTACCCGAGGTCAATTAAATTAACTGAACACAACAATACGCCCTGCTATGGTAAATCCATAGCAAGCATCATCCATACATTAAGATCCTAGTCAGTGTAAACAACCTCCATTGTTATACTCTCGTAGACACAGCAGCTTCAGACAGATTCAACCGACCAGAATTTGTACAACCAAGAGAAATCACAGCAGTTAAACAACCTATTCGAATCACGAGCGAAGGCACAAACTGCCTAGCGATAGGCCAGGCTACCATTGTCGTACGTATCCGAGACATAGAGACCATAACAACAGCACTGGCCACCACCGAGCTCAGGTAAGATGCCATATAGGGCTTACCCTGGCTCACGGAACAAAACACAGTGATAGAACCCGCGGCGATGCGCATACACTTCAGCACGATAAAGCACAGAACAGCATACAGTACAGATGTGAACTCAAGCATACGTGCACCCACAGTTAAGTTAGAGGATGTTTCCAACAACGTACCACTAACTTACAAAGCCACTTTCCAGAGAGTCTTAGACGACAGGCGTGAGGTGTTCGCCACTAACGACATACTGAAACCCACAATTGTGACAGAGCACAGGATCGATCTGACAACACAAAAACCCATTTTCACAATCCCTAGGGGCTACCTGACCCACCAGGCGAAAGTCATTAAAGAGCAAATTAAGGAGATGCTTGCGGACGGAGTGATCGAACCAGCGAATAGCAGTTATAACTCTCAGATAACCCTTGCGCCCAAGAAAGACGGCACATTACGTTTCTGTCTTGACCTGAGACACGCGAAACAGGCGATGGAAAACAAAGCACTGCCGTACATCAGTGTAAAGAATGCCCTGGCCACCCTTGGCCGAGCCAAAGTGTTTTCATCCCTACACTTGCGAAGCGGTTACTGGCAAGTGTCGGTGCGACAGGACGACCGGGAGAAAACCACCTTCACTGCCCCTGACAGTAGTCAGTACCAATTCTGCGCCACGCCATTCGGTCTGAAGGGAGTGCCAACCACATTCCAAATAATGATGGTACAGGTGCTAGGTGGACTCGCAGGGGAATTCACACTAGTTTACCTTGACGATGTGTTGATATGGTCCAACACATGGGAAGAACATCTGCTCCACCTGTCGCTTGTTCTTGAGAGGCTTGCCATCAACAGGCTGAACTGCATGGTACCCAATCTCCACATAGGGAAGCCGAACATTGAGTTTCTAGGCCACATGGTCAGCGAGAGGGGAATCGAACCCGATGCCAATCATCTGCGACTTGTAGAGGAGTGCCAGCCGTCCAGCCACACACAAGAAGCTGCGGAAAATTTTCGGCTTCGTAAACTGGTTCTGCGAAGATATAAAATATTTTGCGACATTGACTGTGCCACTGACTGCACTACTCTCACTCAGAGGCAGTACCAATGAACCCCGGATGCGCACAAGGCATTCTGCAACGACAAGACAGTGTTCGCCCAGTGCGAGTCCCTAGGCCAAAGAGACACCAGTCAGGAGGACATCGGCGTGGTGCTGTACCAGTATGGCGAGAAGGGAGAGCGCAGTGTTATAGATTACACGAGCGCCAAGTTCGGACTCATGGAACGGCGGTACCATGTGAATGAGTAAGAGTGTTTGGCTGTCTTTTCGGCAATCAAACGTTACAGAACATACTTGGAATATCAGAGATTTATTTTGCATGCAGACAACGGATGCCTTGTGTGGCTACAGTCTATGTGTGAGTCACATAGCAAACTTGCCTGATGGTTCATGACACTATACTGCATTTAATATAAGTTTGGATAAATCTGACAGCAACTTATGGGCAATAATTCGTAATATTTTGTTGTTTGTATCACTACACAAGACAAACTTTGCAGTACAAATGCTGACATAGATATTAGGGTTTATTTTAGAGCTAAAACTGTGTTGCATTGTGCAACAAATCATAAAATACTGAAAAATTATTGCCCATAAGCTGCTGTCAAATTTATCCAAACTTATATGAAACAGAATATACAAGGATACAACTTAAAGGGGAAACGTGTCGCAGGGAACGACAACCAGCTTGATGATACCCAGTCACGTGTGCTGTGTGCTGATATCATTGTACGTGACAAGACTGAATGGGAAGATATCCTACCGCCTGGAACTAGCGGATCGGATTCGCAGCTGTACCAGCAGACCACGGAACAACACAGTTCCAATATTAACAAGGTATACGAGCAAGCGGTGGCGGCGCAACGAGATCGCGCCACATGCCTAGAGAATTGTGAGGAGTGCAACAAAGGGATGGTGAGCCACTTGCGTGTAGTAGAGGTCGAGTAAAGACGCGTTCCCCACAACAGGAAGGGCTCTGAAAGATGTATGTACCCCTGGAGGAATGGGAATACATGCTCCGCAATGCCCATGACGGACATCTCGCCAACTACCCCGGAGTGCACCACACAACCCGCAATGTATACGGTTTCTTCTACTGGCCAGGGGTGACCAGAGCAGTGCAGCGCCATGTCCACCTATGCGAAACATGCAATCGATGTAAGTCACACAGGACTGACGGTGAGCAGCAACAGCAACCATGCATATACCGGAGCACCCATTTGAGTCATTCGCCCTGGACATCATGGGCCTTTATCCCAGGTCATCAGGAGGGAAAATATTCTTCGTAGTTGTGACTGACATGTTTTCGAGGTGGATGTAAGCATATGCGTTCCCGAGCACTCGCGTGAAAAACCTTATGCCAGTTTCCCCAGCACAAAGTACACAAGAATGGTATGAATCCCGAGCTAACTACTGGGTCACTGAAATAAGCACGAACAAACTGTAGAGCTAACATGCGTGATTCTTGAGAATTCTTACAAAACAAAGGAGCACAGCTCGAAGTATAACAAAATAATGCCGGCACATACAATCATAACAGGCACGAATAAGGTACAGGTAGCAGGCAAATTTAATCATAGTTGGAGTGGTAGAATTTTAAGCGCAAGCTCTCCAAACATTCTGTCAAACTGGCCCGAAACCAACCAAGCAAACTAATCAGGGCGACGCCGTGCGACTTACAGGGATTCCACAAGTTGAAATGCCGAGCGACCCAACAATACCAAAAGAAAACTCAAACACTTACCAAAAATTAATAGATGCACGCCAGTCGATGAAAAGCCGAGAGAGCTGGAGCATGAAAGCGCTACACACAGGCCGGCAAACAGAAGCGAAGTGGCGAGACGGGGTCAAAGCGATACCAGCCACAGCTGGCCACTTGAGGGGAAGGAAAAGGGAACGTAGAAGAGGGACCGACTGACAGGAGGGGAGGACCCGAGCAGGCCCGACGACACCTGAAGAAGTCCGAAGGCAGACATTGCGGGGCTGATGTCACTTCAGTCCTCCGCTCACACACATGCACATAGATCCGTCACTATTACACATGAACAGATGGTACAGCCTCGAGTCCATCCGAAGGTACCGCAGGGGCTCTAGAAGCCCCAGTACAACCTCGTGTGCACCATGGACACAGAATTCTATGCAAGAAGGAGCTACCCCAAGGTGCTGTTTGTGACAATGGTGTGCAATTCACAAGCAAAAAGTGGAGAGATGCCTGCAAGATGTGGGGCGTCCAGCATCACACGACACCAGTGTACCACCCGCATGCCAACCCCATGGAGCACCGGAAGCAGAATATCAAAATGCAGCTGCTACTCCGTGTGGGAAAGTGCCACAAGACCTGGGCCAAACACCTACCAGCCACCCTATTTATGCTACCGTGCAGAGTGAACGCAGCGACAGGCCAACTGCTAGGAGCTGCCTTGCTGGGATGCAATCTAAGACTACCAGGGGAATACCATTGCACGAACACAGACGAGGTAGAATCAGAAGACACTGCAGCGAGTGCCACCAAACAAGAGCGACATTAGGAAATATGGGCCAACAAACAGCTCTACACTCAATAATGGCTTAATTAAGTTCACAGCCAGACCTCCGTCACCACTCCAGCCAGGCCAGCACGTATACATCAAGGCGCACCCGATATAGGCAGGGAAGAAAACCTCTTCTCTGGCTTTGTCGCGAAGTGGATTGAACCCCATAGGGTGGTGCAAGGCTGTATACGCACGGCCTACCTCGCCCAACGCCAGAATGTGAGAATCACAATTATAGTGACGACCTGCAAGCTGCGCTCGGTGGAGATGTCACGACTACATGTGCTATGACGCCACCCCGGCGGGACACGCCAGGTATGGCGCAGTCTGACACACCACATGCAGGAGACAGCAAACCCACTGGTTGCATGAGGCGCCTCTTCACGAATCTGACACCACGGACATTGGCAGAGGCAATATATCAGCTCATCACGAGTATCTAGAATGCTCTCGACAAAAAACTGTAATCAATCGGAATTTTTTGTGACCTAACCAAAGCTATTGACTATGTCAATCACGAGCTGCTTCTTCAAAAACTAAAATTTTATGTTTCAAGAGGAAGAAGTAATAAACTAATATACACATATCTGTCAAAAAGACAATAAGTTTGTGTTAGGGAAGACTCGAATATTGTCAATTCAAAACCAGGTAGGATAAGACATGGTGTTCCCCAAGGTTCAATTCTACGACCTCTGTTATTCCTGGTTTATTTAAATGACCTTCCTGACTTCCTAAACAATAGTACTCTACCAAACTTATTTGCAGACGACACCAGTATCATAATATCAGGCAAATCAGAGGAAGAAATCAATCAACTAGCCAATACTACATGTACAGAATTAGATTCTTGGTTTATAGGAAACAAATTAAACCTTAACACAGAAAAACACATTTCTTACAGTTTGCAACGAAAAATAGTAATCAGATAATATTAAATGTTCAATGCGGCACTGCAGAAATCAATCTAGCCACAGACACAAAATTTTTGGGTTTGTATGTTGATTGCCAGCTGAATTGAAAAACACTTGTTAAACCATTCCAAAACTGAGCTCTATATGTTTCGCTCTGCATAATGTAGTAGGTATTATAAACAAAGATTCGTTGATAACTGTATACTTTGCATATTTTCACTCTATTATGACTTATGGCATCATGTTTTGGGATTAACTCCTCTGACAGAAATAATGTTTTCCGTATGTAGAAGAGAGCTGTAAGAATAATCCACGGGAGAAAACAGACTGAATTCTGTAGACCCCTTTTTAAAAGTTTCAAAATAATGACCTTAGCTTGTGAATATATTTACTCATTGCTGACATTTATCTCTAAAAACCAGAAGTAGTGCCACACGAATGAAAACTTTCATTAAAATAACACTAGAAATAAAAACCTTCTAAACATGCCTCTTGTCAACTTGACCTTACAGCAAAAAGGTCCTTCATACACTACTTGCAAGTTGTTTAACAAACTCCCCAGGCCCCTGCAAGATACATGTTTATCTAACACAAAAATAGTCAAAAATCTCCTTAATGATTTCTTAATCACTAATGCTTTTTACTCAGTCGATGAGTATTTGAGTGAATCTGTGACTGTGTATACATTTATTTAAGATATTTATTCTGGGTTAAGATTCTGTTTCTTCACTTTCTCTCTCTCTCTTTTTTTGCACGTGGAGACTATGAAGATTGCTGACGTGAGCCCACATATGATCACGACCCCGACTCAACAAGAATAATGTTGAATTTCGCTCAACTACTGTCCGCTTTTAAATTCATATATTATGTCACTTATTCATTTGATTGTATATTGTAAACATGACTTGTCTGCTATCTTTGTGCAAAAATGTACACAAAAAAGATACAAGTATGCAATAAACTAAACTAAAAATTATTTAAAATGCGAGTTAGTTTAAGAATGTCATGAGACATACATGCCAGTAAATCCGACGATGGCGCCGAGTGTTGCCTATTTCAAAGGTTCGCGATTAACAAAAGTTATTTATGACGATAGTTGTGGAAAATGTAATAAAATGTTACAGAATGGACTCCTCTGCGGTGTTTGTGATAAATGGTTTCACTTCAAAAAATGTAGCAATGTCTAGGAAAATAACTTTCGAGAAAAAGATTGGGAGAGTGAGAACTGCAAGAATGAAAATGGTGAGAGAAACTGTGACAAAGACAGATGCCCAGAAATCGATGTCACCTGCAAGTATGAACAATTAATTAGTCGATTGACAGAAGAAGGAAGTTCTTTAAGAGAAATTATCAAGCTCTTGCAGAACGATATTAAGAACTGCGCAGGACCTGATGAAAACTGCTTTTCTGACTCGTCTCCGAGCACATAGTCGCAGGCAGTGGCGAAGAGAAGAGTCTCGACAAATAGCAATGGGAAATCAAATTTTAAACTACCAGTTCAGAATAAGTTTAATGTTCTTGACAGTGTTAACTCTACTTCCCAATCGAGGCCTTCAACTTCAGAAACAAGCAAGTCGAGGCCATCTAAAACAAATCCTACTAGAAAAATCAAACAAATAAGTTCAGAGTTGGTGCTAGGCGACAGCCATGGAAAAGAGATATCTACTGCTATTGAAGTAAATCCATCTGTATCTGCCTTGGGACTCACAAAACCTGGAGCACCCTTGCAGGAAGTTCTGAGACCCAACAAAGAAGATGTACAAAGTTTGCAAAGTGTAAATATGTGGTGTTCATTGGTAGTGTAAATTATGTGTATAGAGATAACGGCGATAAAGCAGTGACCTGCCTTGAATCCTTTGGGTGATAGAAAAGAGGTCATCATGGTGAACATTCCTCACTGGTACGGTCTAGATGTAAATTCTTGAGTTAGCCTAGCCGTCAAAGACACAAATAAAAATTTGAAAGTGTTTGCTTGAAATACGGCATTGTT
This sequence comes from Medauroidea extradentata, assembly GCA_003012365.1. Taxonomy (NCBI): domain Eukaryota; kingdom Metazoa; phylum Arthropoda; class Insecta; order Phasmatodea; family Phasmatidae; genus Medauroidea; species Medauroidea extradentata. Next base: position 18,144 of record PNEQ01030467.1, on the reverse strand, counting down.
AAATATGTAGATGTAAATTCTTGTACCAAAAACTTGCGCACTAAGCATGGGCAGCACCCCAACAAAAAGAGTAAATCATTTCTAGCAGCCAAAATAAGTAATATTGTTTCGGCTAGTAAATCAACATTTCTTTATAAATTGCTTGTTAAAAATGTAATATATATGTAAGAGGGTGTATACATCATCTGAAAGGCCCCTACAGAACAAGCCAACCCTGACTGACAAATGGCTTAGGCCTAGTAGCAAAATCAGAGGCCAAAATACTAAAGATTTATTTGTGTGAAATCTTCCTGTAAACACATTGTTTGTAAAAGTAAATCTACAGCTGATAAAGATAATCAGTGGTTTACAGAGAAAGCACAAAATGATACAGAGTTTTTTCACACAAGACTAAATATACTGATACTTTAATTAATGTAAAACAATGTCAGGCTAGTCTTAACATCCAACAAAATTCACATCTTGTTAATTATCACCGAAATATTCAATGACTAATGAGAAAAACAGAGTAATTAACAGTTTGTCTTTGAATGTTTCTTGAAAGGGACAGATTGACAAACTGTTCTATTGTGGACTTACGTCATTACAATATTATGTCGTCTCAGAAATCTTAGAACGATACTAAGAAAAACAAACAAAGAAATACGAAAAAAAAGAAAACAGGCTGAGTTAGCTGTAGTCAACACATCCATAAACCAAAACAGAACATGAAAGATCCCATAAGGAATTAGTCAACAACGAATAAAGGATAAAAAAGGTAAACAACCAAAAATAGAAGTCGAAATTCAAAACAAACTAATATGTAAAACTCAGGACATCACAATTAAGACAGAACAGACAATACTGGAACGAATACAATATTGGACACAAGGCAGGATAACAACGGCAATTTGTATTAATGACATTGCACAGGTAAAGTAAAAATATTCTGTCTCAATGAGCCGCACTTAAGATCTGAACAAATATCGTAGGTCAGTACAGTTAACTTTAAGCTTGGTGTCTTCTATTGTAGAACAAATTTAGAAAAAGAAGGTGCTTGTATATTTGTGCATGACTCGGTTGACTATAATTATATAGACCTGTCTCAATACCATGAAGACCAGGTCATTGAATGTTGTGGCATAAAACTAATATCTAATGATGAAGACACATTGTTACTGACAGTGTACAGAGCATCAATAAACTATTTATCTCACAACTTGATGAAATTCTGTCAGTCTTGTTTTCAATAAACACTAATATTGTGTGGTAACTTTAATGTTGATTACCTTGTTAATAATACTTATAAGAATCAATTGGATTCTCTCTTCAATGACATGGTGCAAGTTGTAAATTTTCCTACTAGAGTAACACACTCAACAGCAACAGCAATTGATACTATTTTCATTTAAAAATGAAGCTCTAATATTTATACTATAGTACTCATTGTAAACAGTCTATCTTATCATGATGCTCATGTAATAATCATTAATTAGGATTTCCGTAATGAAAATAAATTAAGATTGAACATAAATGCATATACATTACAATAACTTGAATCTTTCTTACAAATGGTAAACTGGAACTTTCTAACACTTGAAACCAATCCTAACAAACAGTACAATGCTTTTCTACAAACTGTATTGTTGCACTTTGAGGCTTGCTGCCCTACAAAATTGTTGAATGTATTCAAATTATCTCTAAATCGAAATGGTTGGTTAACAAAAGGCATTGTTATTTCCTGCAAAACTAAAAGAGATGTATTTTTAAGAGCTAGGGACTCATCACTTCCTGAAGCTAAAATTTGCTACAGAAAGTACTATAACATTCTTCAGAAAATAATATCTAAGGCAAAAAGTAATTTTTTTAGCACCCTCACAAGCAAATTTTCTAACAAAATTAAAACAGTGATGTCTGCTCAACCGCCCACGCATTCGTCGCGACTGTTTGGCAACACCCAACAGGACCCATCGGCAACATTCACACCAACGGTCCTGCGGCATTTCGGAACGCACCCTGCAGGCTTCCGAGATTGACGGAACCGATTGAGTAGCCAAGATCATGCGGCCACGTGCTCAACAGCCCAATACAAAGGAGAGTGTCACGAATTCAAATAATCCGACCAAGTAATGTCACCACAACTCATCCCGACACTAATTAAGGAAGGAACATTGGTCGTTTCACCAAGCATTGCACCGTCGCTAATCACGACATGCGTAAATGCCGAAGCGTGTGTCACCTGAAGCAGGCAGTGCGGGAGTTGTTAAGCCGAGATAATAGTAGCGAGGCATTCACAGTATTTTTATGAAATTATTAAGCACTCACAGGGGAAGTAAGCTATTGTTTTATGCAAAGTGTCTAGTATTGCTCAACGACTCTGAACCACAGAGTGCGGCCCAGGGTGGCAATGGGATAAACGCAAAGACCGAGCAACGTGCACCCAAGCATTATTTATGCAAAATAAGAATAGTGAATGATGTATCATGTCAAACTGCTTTAGGTGTTCTTTTATAACAATTAGTGCTAGCTCAGACTCTGGCAGACGACTTAACATGCCAACCGGAGTAGAAGGTACATTAAAAATAATTTCCCTCAGTATGTTTATTCGCATTATTTCAGCCAATTCTATTATGTTAATGTCTTTAAGGGCTAACACGTCTTTTACATAATTTTTAGGATACTTGTATGTATTCAGTTTCAACACCGCTTGCTTAAAGCGGCCACGCACAAAGTTTTGGCGGGAGCTCTCAGCTACCTAGCAGGAGCGGGAGCCATTGCTCCTCAGTCTTGTCTCGGGCGTGTAGTGGGTATGACACGTGACGTGCGGCTCCTGGACCAGCATCGTACTTTTTCTGATCGTGTAACTGCAATAGTCTTTTCGCTTTAGTTTCCGGAACAATATAACGTAACTTTAATTAAGATCGTCCAGGAGTAGTGTCACCTCCGTCCCTGCAAGCTCATTCGCCCAGGGGTTTATTTCTAAAGTAATTCCACCATTGTGCAACTCCGTGTTCGTGCTTTACAGTGATAGCCACCCACTGGCTATAGATGTGGGGACCGCTTAAAGCACCTCTGTGTGTTCTATTATGCGCCAGTAACTCCTCAATAAATACCTAGTGAAACCTTTTAACATGAGTGAGATACTTGGCAACGGCCACTTCATGGACCTTCGGGATGTAGTCCCATCAACCAGCCGCTTTACAGCTACTGCATCAACACATCTGGACGTGAAGGAGCAAGAGGGGACTCGCCACACCCTCGGTAGAACTATGATTGTCACCAGCAGCAGCCGGCACTCTCCACTACATTAGGTAAGATGCCTACCCCCCCTTGTCATCACCCCAGACACATCAAGTGGCGTTCTGCAACGTGTGGCAACACCAACATGAGATCAGCACATCACCAACAACATCAGGTATGTGGAGAAGGGTTTTGGCTGTCGAGTTAAATTCTAGTGATGGCCCTGGCCCGCACTCGGTGGTTCAGTGTCGTTGAGCAATTCTAGACACTTCGCATAAAAAAAACAGCTTACTTCCCCTGTGGGTGCTTAATAATTTCGCAAAAATACAGTGAATGCCTCGCCACTACTATCTCGGCCTAACAACTCCCGCACTGCCTGCTTCAGGTGACACACGCTTTGGCATTTACGCAAATGTCGTGGTCAGCGACGGAGCAATGCTTGGTGAAACGACTAATGTTTCTTGCTTAATTAGTGTTGGGGTGTGTTGCGGTGACATTACTTGGTCGGATTATTTGAAAGCATGGCACTTTCCGTTGTATTGGGCTGTTGAGCACGTGGCCGCATGAACTTGGCTACTCAATCGGTTCTGTCAATCTCGGAAGTCTGCAGGGTGCATTCCGAAATGCCACAGAGCTGTTGGTGTTGCGCCGTGTGCGTATGGTTGGCATGCATCACAAAGAAGAAACAGCAGGCAGGTTCAAGTAAAAGTGACATAAAGCATTCAGATTCGACACAGGAGCATTTTGAAAAGGTGATTCAGAAGGGGCGATTATGCAGTATACACTGTACAACATTCAGGGACAAACGCCAAAGAAACCATGGTGTGTGGAAGTGTTACTTAATGAGGAAGAAGTGGTAATGGAGGTTGATACAGGAGCCGGTCCTTCTATTATTAGCGGGGATACTTTCAAATCATTGTGGCCTCAGGAACCTCCACTAAGGAAGAAAGACATGGTATTGCGAACTTGGTCCTGTGAATACCTAAAAGTGTTGGGTGTTATGAAAGTTGCTGTACAGCTTCAAGGACGTGAGCCAGTGATGCTGGAGCTGGTAGTGGTGCAAGGGCAAGGGCCAAACTTGCTAGGTCGTGATTAGTTTTTGCCACTAGGTATTCGGTTGGTGGGAGTGAACAAGGTTAGGGAAGACCTGTCAGGATGGTTTGTAAAATAATTTCCAGAAGTTTTCAAGTGGACAAGCTAGGAAGATATATAGGGCCACAAGTCACCATCAAAGTGCTATCAGACCGTACTCCAGTTTTCAGGAATAGCCGGCCGGTACCGTTTGCACTGAGGGACAAGGTGAGCCAGGAAATAGAGAGATTTGTTAAGCGGGGGGGGGGGGGTTATGAACCGGTGGACTTTGCGGATTGGGCAACACCTGTCACACCCATTTTGAATAAAAATGGGACCATTAGGTTGTGTGGTAATTATAAGGGAACAGTAAACAGTGTTTGTACCACTTGTGTTAACCGTTGCCCACTGTTAGCGAGGCGTTAGCAGTACTGGAGGGAGGACAGCTCATCTCAAAACTGGATCTGGATGAAGCATATTTACAGGTAACTGTTGACGATACAACAGCAGATCTGCTTACTGTAAATACCATGAAGGGATTGTTTAGAATTAGGAGATTGCCATTTGGTGTTAGTAGTGGTTCGGCTATATTCCAGCATTTGATGGATACCTTGCTTGCTGGCATTCCTGGTACAGTAGTTTTGCTCGATGATATACTGATATCAGGAGGAGGGGATGACGAACACTGGAATCGTGTTCTCGAGTCTTGAAACGTTTGCAGTGTGCTGGTCTGAGGTTGAAAATTGCAAATTGTGTTTTTTGGGTGGAGTCTGTGTGTTTCTTGGGACACAGAATTGACAAGACAAGTATTCACCCACTTGCTAGTAAGATTGAGGCAGTGCACAATGCACCTGAACCTAACAACAAAAAGGAGCTTCAGGCATTTTAGGCCTCTTAAATTTTTATGAGAGGTTTCTGCATCACAAGGCAGAAGTACTAGAGCCACTCCGTCGACTGCTGGATGCAAACACGCAGTGGAGCTGGAAATAAAAGCACTGCTAGGCATTTAAAGATGCCCAGCAGCTGCTACAACCAGAGCAGGTCATGATACACTATGACCTAAGTAAACCCTTAGTTTTGACGTGCGATGCCTCAGAGTATGGGGTTGGAGCTGTACTGGCCCCCTGACCTAGCTAACGGTGTGGAGGCTCCCATTGCTTTTGGGTCGCGGACCTTGCAGAAGAGCGAGCGGAACTACACTCAGGTGGATAAAGAAGCCTTGGCTGTTGTTTTTGGTGTGACAAAGTTTAAAAAAATATTTGGTTGGCAGACAGTTTAGAATGGTGACCGACCATAAACCGCTTTTGCGCCTCCTCCACCCAAAGCAGTCAGTTCCAGATACAATATCGCAGTGATTGTTGCGTTGGTGCCTAACGCTAGCAATGTATGATTTTGAACTGGAATACAGGCCAGGAGAGCAGATACCGCATGCTGATGCTCTCAGTAGATTGCTAATTCAGTCACCACAGTTCACTGTACCAGCTCCAAGTGAAGTGTTCATACTGGAAGAGGTAACAGAAGTATTGGTGGATCCTGCACAAATAGCAGCGGAAATAAGGAAGAACCAGTTACTGTGCAAGGTGTTGGATTACACACAAAGGGGATGGCCAGACAAAGTGACAGAGGAAATGCAGCCCTATGTTGTAAGGAAACAGGAACGTTCTGTACACAAGGAGTGTTTGTTGTGGGGGTCCAGGGTTGTAATTCCACCACAGTTATGTACGGAAGTGATGAAAATGCTTCATGCGAACCATGATGGAGTGGTACATATGAAAGTGTTGGCCAGAAGTTACTTTTGGTGGACAAAACTGGATGCTGAAATTGAAAGGGTGGGAAAGGAATGCAACAGTTGTCAACAGTATCAAAATAATCCACCTAAAACGAAACACGTTACCTGGCCCACACCTGACATACCTTGGTCTCACTTGCACATTGATTTTGCAGGGCCGTTCCAAGGTGCAAACTTTCTAATTGTAGTCGATGCCTACTCTAAGTGGCCAGAGGTCAGGCGAGTTAGTTGTATGACTACCACAGTAATCATTCAAGAACTAAGGGAAATTTTAAGCTGTCATGGCTTGCCCGATGTAACTGTAGCAGATAATGGGACTGCATTTAGATCTCAAGAAATGGCAGAATTTGTGAGAAACAATGGCATTGAAATGATTTCTTCACAGCCATATCATCCCTCAAGCAATGGATTGGCAGAGAGGTTGGTGCAAATGGTTAAGCATAAACTTAGGAAACTGGTAGTAGATGACTGAAGAACGCGATTGCTGCGAATGTTGTTGGCCTGGCGTACAACACCAAGACAAGTGGAGAGCAACATTTGGAAAACTCCTGCGGAATTGTTGATGGGACAATCATTACAGACAGCCCTGGCAAAAATCCACCCAGCTAATGTCAGAGGTACATTCCATGGAAGGCAGGGTTACGGAACTATGTGAGTGGTCCCAAGTGGATACCAGGCTGGATCACTGGTGGGGAAGGACTGCTTATATATCGGGTCAGAGATGAGCAGGGAGGTTCGCACAGAAGGCATATAGATCAGCTGCGACAAAGAAGTTGTAAGCCAGGTACAACAGTGAAGTTGAAGGAAGCTATGGCCAACAAGGAGCAGGCATCGTGGAGTCAGTCACAACAGTTTGGGTCCAAGAGTATTTCCCAGAGTAAAGAGAGACCACATTCCGCAGCGACAGAAGACAGGACATGGGCAGACTCTACAGGTGTACGGAGTGCAAAAGTTACCAGTCAGACCACCACGGAAGAGTCCACTGCTACAGTTGGAGTGGCTTTGGGGAACTCCCCAGAGCAGGTTGCTAAGAAGCCAGGAGATGGTAGCAGCTCAGGTGGCTCAAGAGGATCTTCTCCATTCAAGGGTTTCCCTACTAGTCCAGCCCCTATTCCTATTCAAGTCAGGACGTTGAAGAGACAGCGAGTTCCACCAAAGAAGTTTGAAGATTTTGAGACAAATTAAAGGGGAGGAAGTGTTGTGTACTGTAGTAGTTGTGTTGGGCAGTGGGATAATTGGTGGTGCTGGTTGGCACCATCGACAACAACAACTTCTCCCGCCAGTTGTCCACGGACCACCGTCATGAATGCGTGTTCAAGACATAACATTTTCAATAGTCAGTAATGTTAGATACCGGAACATTTGTTTAGTTTCAACCCCAGGGACAGACACGTGTAGGGAGTGGTTTTCTGCCCTCCCATATTAAACTTCAAGTAAGATTTCATTGTCGGCCATTGACATGTTTTTCAGCATACTCTGTATCCTCCGGGAATAATTCCCATTGTGCTCAACAATGACGTGTTTATTTACGTGGGATAATCATTATATCTCTTTTATGTTTTTGTTCTAAAAGAAATGTTCTAACACATTAAACAGTAAAATGTGTGTTTTTTTTACTCCTTTGATATGTGTTTCTAAATTTAATACAGATGATTAAAACACCATACCTTCCTTTTGATATCCCACATGCATTTTTATAGAATATTTTACCTTATTTTCGGCTTCCTGTTCCCCACGCTGTCAAAGCCGTGCATTCCTGACATGACAACAACTTGTTCCCTATCCAGTCACAAATACGTAAATAACTGACATCAGTAATAATAAGTTCAATTTAAATATAATAATTAAATTAGACATAAAACATTTGTGGGTGTACTTACAAATGCATTCAATACTCCTATGTTATTCAGGCTGACAGTTCTTGCACTTGTAACACTGTTAGGTCATTGTACTTTAACTCTTTTCTATATTACCAAATTTTGATTGGATACTTGACGTACATTCTTGAGAAAACTGATAGGTTCTTCCAGTCATTGTTTTTGGTGGTTCTACCACAGCAATTACACGAGGAATGGGCACAGCACATGTATCTTCTTTCTTGGGCAAAAAAAAAAAAAAAAGGATGGTGATGGTCCGTGGGGATGAAGAAACTGTACCATTACATCTTTTTCTTCAGCATTTACTTCATTCACCATGCCAAAGTACCAGAAGCTGTCATAAACATAAGCAATAAAACATCCAGGGTACAAATCGTCTAATTTCACGAGAAAGTTTTGCTGAATGTTAAATAAATTAACAACAATAGCTGCTTTTTCATCCTTGCTAATTCTTCAAGCCTCAGTTGTTTGTGAATCATTCTGTGGCTGAAAGTTGTGAAATGATCTTGTCCCTGGAAGAGTTTGAGCACCCTTTTTTTTCCTAACCTACCCTAACTACTATGTTATGTGTGAGGCCCGGGAAAGGAGCGGGACTAATTGTGTCTCAGGGCTGAGCCCCATACGCCTACTAGGGGGAAGTTTCATGCAGAGGAGGCATGCATCGCGGCAGAGTGGGATTAGGCATACATGGCCGCAATTGGGGCCGTGTCTACCTCCCTAAGTGTGCCTATAGCTAAGCCATAATCTAAGAAGAGAGAGGGAAAAACCGGCATAGTACCGTAAAAACCCTCTCGACAGAATAGGAGTGTAACCACTCAGCTGTTACATGCATTAAAAATAAAAATGGCACTGGAAAAGTAGGAAGGTCCAGATTGTTAGTAGAGTTGTGAAGTAAGAGTGTGGCTGGAGGGGGGGGGGAACTGTATTTAATTTCTTTATGTTCCTTTTTCTTTCATTTTGGGAGGGCGCTGGTTTTAACCAGGGCACTGTGGGTAAGCACAGTACCCTGGTGGAGGACGAGGTTTTAAAGGTGCCTTGTCCTCAGTTTGAGCACCTTTGAAGCGACTTTCCAAAGCAGGACGAGTCAATTTAACTTCTTCTTTAGAAATAAAATGGCAGCTGATATTTTCAAATCTACTCTTTCAGAAGTCAAACAGTTAAGTCACTGTTACAATTTTTTTTCCAGAGGTCGTTGAAGACTTTCTCTCCGAGCTATGCATTTCACAGTACCTCCTATTCCGTCGCATTCCGTTTTGCCATGGCTGGTCGCAAAAAATGACCACTAAGCTCTAAGTAAAAAATCTCTCTCGTGCAGACACAGGTTTACAAAGTTGTATTTATTTTTTATATTGGGCTGCACACCCATCACTAAAGTAATGAATCTCTTTAATGTGTGGGTGGTTCTATCTCAAAAAGGCTGTCATAGTTTTTTGGGTTTCGTACATCATACTTACGTCATGCTTGAGGTCATCAGATATGATGCAAAAAGATATAACACGTTTTTTGCCAGTTTCATCCTTGAAGTGAATGATTATAGGATGAATAGTGCATTAATCTGAGGTCCAATGGTATCCTTGGGCTTATTCTTGTATTGTGAAAGCATAATTTTCACTGAAGTCTATTGAAATTACAGCAACATTGGAAGGAGATGTTTCCTTTAAACTTTTAAAAGTAGATGCTTGTGATTTGGCAATGTAAGAATGAGGTATTAATTTATTTAGCTTATCAACTAATGTTCCTATTGCAACGCTCTGGTGTTGTTTTCCCCATTAAAACAACCCACCAGAAAGCTAAATATGTTTACCAAAATATATATATATAAATATATATATATATATATATATATATATATATAATAAAGTGTACTGATTTTGGTAAGGACGAGGGATTGTGCAATAACACATATTTTTAACAAAAATATAAATTTTATTTAAATATCTTTTAAATTTGGCATAAAACAAACTGCCATGCTATAACTTTCCATTCTTTACAATAATTATATTTATTTGAAATTCCAAGTTAAACAGTGCCACCTTATGGCCATTATACATTCTTTTAAAAACACAATGGCTCCAAAGCCTTCAAACAAATTTTTATAAGTATTGCAATTTTCTTGAAGGAGTTAGTCTCCATGTGAAATGAATTCCCTAATCTTTAAACTTTTCAACATGGCTACTTAGAGTAATTTAAACTCTACTTCCGGGCGGATAGTCCAGGAGTAGCTTCTTGCCAATTGAAGCTACTCCCCTAGACTTTATACTGTGGGCTAACCCCACTCCTCACACATTATACAGTTACAAAAAATGTCTGAGCCAATAACAAATGCTCATTTCAAACTCTGGTAGTAATGAAGTCAAAATAGAATTTATAAAGTCCACAAAAGTACTTCCGGTATGAGGAAAAATTTAGGTTTCAACTTCCGAGATGCCGTGCAGGCAGCGCTCCAAGCGGCAGGCTCGTCACCCAAACGTTCGTAGTAATGCTCTGGCATTTTGTCTGTGGTGCTGACTCTGGACGGACGCATATCGCCCCGCCGGGAGACAG
>PNEQ01030466.1:0-34123 GCA_003012365.1 Medauroidea extradentata | reverse complement strand
GGCCTGTAGTTATTTAGATTATGTTTATCTCCTTTTTTAAAAACAGGAACTACGTTAGCCTGTTTCCACATGTTAGGAAAAATACCACAAGACAAACTTGTATTTATGACCTTAGTTAATATGGGGGCAAAGATTTCAGCACAGGCTTTAATTATAAAATTAGGGATACCATCAGGTCCAGAAGATTTACTAGATTTAACATTTTTGATAGACCAAAGTACTAAACTATTGATGACTGTAGGGATAGGTAAGTGAGTATTAGAATCAGAGAAGAAACGTATGTTGGACGTTTGAAAAGGTTTTTCATAGATCTCGGCAAAATGTTGACCAAACAGGTTAGCTACTTCATTTGGATCTTGTATTAAATTACCGTTATTGAGAATGGTTAAATTAGGGTGGTGACCATCTTTCATCAGTTTTACATACTTCCAAAATTGTTTAGGGTTACGTTTAATGTCGTTATTTATTTTAAGAAGCCAAATCCTTTTATCAGCTCTAATTTTGTTCTTCACTAATTAGCGCTGTGCAGAGAAGTTTGAATAATTTTGTTCATTCTTTTGATTTTTATACTTTCTGTAAAGATTATCTTTTTTCTTAATAAGCTTAATAAGAGCAGAGGAAAACCAAACAGGGTATTTTCTATTAGATATCAAGGTTAACGGTATGTACGTATCAATAATTTTTAAAGTGTTACTAGCCAAATATTCAACCATGAGGTTAACATTGTTCATAGTAAAGATAGGACTCCAATAAAATATTTTTAGGGCGTAATACAATGAGAGATAGTCACCGTTGTGGTAATCTCGAGAGGTAAAGTAAGTGTTATTATATGTCAGTTGTGAAACTTCAAGCTGATAGGAGCATACAATTGCAGGATGATATTCATCTTCACTAACCAAAGGTTCAGGAGACCGGGAAACTTCAGTAATGTAACTATTAGAAAAGACTAGATCTAAGAGATCTAAGAGAATAATAATACAAGTTGAAGTTCAGGGGATGCGCACAGATGTGACATTTGTTCCTCTCAATTTACACAACCTATGAAGATGGACTTAAGTAACAATTTATTCAGATTTGTAATGTACTACTGGTTAGGAATTTAAATGGTGTTTTACTCTGCTGTATTTGACTATGTACAAATAGTAAAATTATGACTAGTCGACCTGGTATTCTTATATGGTGTCTAAGCTGCCTCTGTTAAATTGCTATAGGTATGTTTATATGTTAATTTTGCACCATAAAGGTGAAAGTGAAAGTAAAATTAAATTTAAATCCTATCTGCCAAGAAGTTGTTGGAAGTAGTAATTTCTGTTGTAGTTTTTATTCATTGATTGTACATAACAGAATTTTTACAAAACTGATAAAACTTCAATTGCTCCAGATAATTTGCACAAAAGGAATACATTGTTAGAACCAAACAGATTCAATTTTATAAGTCTTTTGGTTCAATCATAGCATTTTACTTTGTGCTCTAGTAAATAGACACGCAGGAATTTTAATGATTCCCTTGCAGACAGCGTGCAGAAAATCACAGTAGTTTTGCCTCATTCTGGATGATAAATTTAAAAGTTTTATTTTACTTTTATTGTACTGCATGTTTCCCTAGCCTTCTTTTCCCACTATCTCTGTTTATCATACCATTATAACTTTAAAAGAAGAAAAAAAGATGTTAACGTCTGCTTATGTTTCAGATGTGACAATGCTAGAGTTCAAGAAACCATTCAATTTTGAATACAAATCAGGCCAGTGGATACGAATCTCTTGTCCTTCGCTTAATACCTTGGAATTTCACCCATTCACCTTGTCATCTGCCCCTCACCAGCAAACTCTAACTGTACACATTAGAGCCGTTGGTCCCTGGACAACCAACATCCGCCAGAAATATGATCCTACCATACTACGGGAAAAACCTCTACCAAAGGTAACATGAAGACTACCGCAATTTTTGTATTTTTAAGGAAAAACAAAGCATTTACAAAACATAAAACTTTAGGCGTATTAATACTGAAACAAGAATTTTTATTTATCTAGAGTAGCATAATAATTCTGGTATTAGATATTTTCTTGCACGTATGCTACAAGCTCAGAAGTACAATATAATGAAGCAACGTGCAACTAAAGTAACATATCCAAAAATTTACTCTGCACCTACTTTGCCTACCATAAGTTTCACCAGTGGGCATACAAAATTTAACTGAGTCATCCTGTAAAACTTGACAATAGCTGAATTACAGTCACAGTACAGTTGACTACATAAATGTCAGACTAGCTGACAGATTTAAATACAGAAGAAAGATTCAGTATAACATGTATTTGAACCATTTTGTATAAACTTCCTTGATTTAACATATAAATAAAAAATAATGCTACCTTCACCAAATTTCATCTCAGAAAACCGAGTTCTTACAGCAACATACAATTAAAATTCAAGGACTTTCAAGGACTTTTCAAGGACTGTCTACTAATATTTCAAGGACCGCAGTAAATTACATTCGATACGTCAAATTTTTATTCGAATGTTTAAGGTTTTATTTGCAACATATCTAATAACTGTTTCCTCCCGCCCCCGCTACCCTAGAACTGAAGTTCACCAATGGTAAATGAACCAGAAATTTTCAATTTCATTTAAAATTAACACCTTCATATTTAATGAAACTCCTTCATATTTATTAAAAAGTTTAATGAAAATAAATTACACTGAATCACAAAATAAGTACTTTTTAAAGAGAGACATTTCGTTTTCAAATGTAATTCTAATGTAAACAAATATGGCTGATGCCATGCTCCTGCTTAAGTATTAGCACACAATAGAGTATTTTATTCCCAATGCAAGGTATACCACGAATTACATACTGTAACTGAACAAATAAAAAATAAGTAAGCATAGTGAAATATCATCGGTCACTAATTGTGCAACGTGCTGCGAGATTGTTGGTACAATAAACAGCTTCGGAAGTGGTCTGGCAACTACGACTTGAGAAACGTGGGAGACATTTCGCTTTGCAGCATGCACTGCAAGCTAGCTTCTCTCACACCTGACACGTAGTTAATTTTTCAATACTCTCGTAAATACTGATTTCATATGGGCCACATTTCCTTTTCAATGCTCTTTAGTTTCCTTTTAGCACCTCTTCTCTTTCAAAAAAACTTTGCCATTAAACTCTAGCAGATGCAAATTACTACTTGTCGCAATCACATAAAAACCACTGGACGTAACCTAACATGCTGAGGTATGCCAGAAAGTGTACCAATTTCACAGACACTGCATAACGTCTATTATCATCAAGTAAATTATATTACAGAAATAATGTGTAGACAAAATATGATTCCCTATTTCTGAGAAAGTATTTTAATGTTAGAAAAACAGCTAGAATAATATTAGGTAAGTAATCCCAAATACAATATTCAAGGACTTTTCAAGGACTGGATTAAATCAAGGACTTTTCAAGGCCTTTTAAGGACATGGTCAAAGTTTCAGGACTTTCCAGGACTGTAAGAACCCTGGAAGAAATACAATCTTAAATTATCAATCATAAATTTACACATGACAGAAAATTATCTGACTAATATTGCAAGATATCCCTGAATAACATTTAATGCTCTTCATTACATTGTGGGTGATGCGAAGACAAGTCATTTGGGTCCCAGAGGTTATGAAGTACCCATTAACTGACCCACAAAATAAAATCTTTTAAGGGTACTAACCTGCATTGAAATAGCAACATCAACCAATGCGTTAAGTGGACCACGTAAACAGTCCACGGGACAGTGGTGGTGCATCGATAATATTGCTCCAAGGTGTTTCCAATTCAATGTCATGTCAGGGTCACTCGCAGAATCTCACATATAATACTAGTATGTGTTGATGCAGCAGGTCAATAGGTTATCATGGAGAAAACTGCAGTTTCCTCTGTCCTTTCCTTCTGGGCCAGTTCTATAAACACCTCAGTCATGCTTATTCACAGTTTTTGCTATTTTAATACAGATTGCGAAGATCACAATTTGTATGTAATTTTACAAGTACATACTTCTAAGCCTCTACAACCCCAAGTGTACTGTATCACTACACTCGTCCTATCCCCTACAATGTTACATACTGCTTTTAATGTTATGGCCTTTGTTAAGGAACCATCCCAACACTCACCTGTAGTGATTTTGAGAAACTATGGAAAACCGAAATCAGGATGGCTGGAGGCAGGGATTGAACCCGAACCCTCCTTAATTGAGTCCAATGTGTTACCATTCTGCCACCTCGCTCAGTGCAGGCATCAAACTTGGCTGCCAAAAGGTGTAGACAAATTACTATCTGAGTAACCTATGCATGGTCAACGGTTTTAACCTCCATTATTTCAGCCATTTCTTCTATGAGGAAAACTTTTGTGATCTCTGGTTAACTGTGGTCTAAGTCCATTACTGAGAATCATCAAAACACTTTGTAACTGACAAACTACTACGAGTGGAAAAACTTTCTGAACACAACCCAACAGAAGAATTATAAGCCCAGCTTCTGTACTCCCACTGATGGCAACCCAAGTGTGACAGTGCTATTATCACAATCCAGCTGCCAAAGTCTGAATTGAAATGTATCTCTCACAACTATGCACGAATCATACATCTAGAACCCTATTTCTACAGGAATGGGACATAGATGACTACGAAAAATACCACAGAGGTGTGTTATAGTAGGTCTATTTCTCCAAAACACTGTCATTATGCCATAGAATGACTCCTCATTGCCTGTGGACATGCTTAGGTATTTACAAGTATGCACAAGTGCTCAGAAGGAGACTATGCCAACAGCTCCATGAGCTTGTCCTGCAACTAATACCACCATCCCAGCACATCAGGCAAAATGCCATTCTCACTATCATCCCTATTACTGTATGGCCCTTTTACCTGGTGGGTTATGCTATACTAGACAGTGGCTGTGCTACCTACCCACTAGTACCTCACCTCCGGAATGGTTAGCACAACATGAAGCTCAGTATGCCATCCACCCAAAATGACTAGCCAACCTATCCCACAACACACCATTACAATTAACATATTGTAAATTTAAATGAATAGTATCACTATGCCAATACAAAAATTTTGAAACTCAATAAATTCATAGAAAGTTTGTATGTAGCGTATCAAATATTTTTATTAGCATTGGATACATTCACTTGGTAAAGAAAAACCATGCAATTAACACTGTTGGTTCAAAGTATATCATACATCGACTTCCATGTAAATTTCAACAGAAGCCTTTAAGCAGGGCTTATTTCATTTAAAAAAAAAAAAAAAAAAAAACTAACTTACAACCAAATCCCATGACTTTCATTTAAAATTTCAAAACAAAACTATGGTACTTTCAACTACATGTAAATGACGAGACACAAAGTGTACATTTGGTAATGTGTAAAATCAATGTCTTCTACCTGGTACCTCTTGGCTAAAAAGCGCAATTCGGATTGTAAGATTACGAAGTTAGGCAACAATAAGTCACATAGTTTTGTTTGGGTTTGATGCCAGAGCAATTATTTCAAAGTGGCATGGCAGCACAGGAGTAGTTTGGCAATAGAGTAACTACGCCATCTCTGGTGGTTCACATTATAGCTGAGTTTCTGATCTGTCCAAATAAGGAGTATAAAAGGTTCGAGATCTAGGCCATGACCTCTAGTCAACCCTGCTACACTATGATGCATACTTCCTTTGGTTCATTAACAGCCAACCAGGTGTGAGTGGCTCTGCCTTGAAACAGGCACAATCCCTCCTACCTCACTCATTTTAATGACCAATTCATGCCAGATTACCCACAGACTAAGACGAGCTACACGCTGATGTAGTGGGATATAGCACCTGTTAAATTTTTAAAAAAAGTTGATACCAGTCTTTGGTTTACCCTCAGTGGAGCTACCAGTCTGTGGCCCACAGGGAGTGGAGCTCACTTGGGACTGCTTGGAACAGTGACTAGTTTTCGCACACAACAGTTAAGGAGCACTGATGGAGTAAGGTGCTAAGTCTACTAGCCAGACATACAGTAGTATAATAGGGAGGTAACTAATTTTTATAGGGTAGGCTGTCACCACTCTCTCACACACCATCACTCATCAATGCACAGCCCAAAGGACCGACAGATATAAAATTTTAAGGGTGGTTTCCCCTTATGCAGTAGGCATAAAAAGGGATTTTTGAAATTCAAAAATTAAGGAGGTGAAAAAGGATGAAACGTAAACAAATCTTCACAAACACTTAAATTCGTTGAGATATCAAGGTAATTTTTCTTTCAGGATTAAAATTACAAAAATGCACATCATATACTTTTTGATTTTCTCTAGAAAATCAAGTGGGCAAAAGCCATAAATCATGTTTTCAATCAATCCTCAATAGCTCTTAAAACCCGTACAAAAAAAATTGATCTATGCTTCAGAATGAAGTTTATGCACATCCCTAAAAATTAGTTTCAGAACTTTTTGAAATTCAACCTCTAAGGGCATTAAAAAAAATATAATGTATCCATTAATACTGTGTATCTCTTAATTTTGACATATTGAGATAATTTTCAAATAGGAATGAAGTTTACATAAATGACTAAAAAGGTATTTCTTGATTTTTCAAAATTCAACAGTTTTGAAGGTTAAAAGATGTAAAATGTATCAGAAATCCTGAAATGCAAATATAAACAGGAGAAATAATTTAACAGTGGTTACTTTTCACCATCCTACTGACATGAAATTAAATTGAAATGAAATAGATACAGGCAGGAGCCAAGTTCTCGTAACCCACAACTTAACGTAAATTCACAATTATTTTTTGCCTAAGATGCGCTTACATGATAAAGCGCGGGATGAGTTGGTGGCAGATAAAAAAACAGCTTGTGTGGCACATATGTGTGCTCACTGTCTCTCTTGTTTCTCCCTTCCTTTTTTCTCAGTGTTTTGTTGATCACAGCAGCTGCAGACAGCAGTGTTGCTCCTCATCTCATGTTAGGCGGAAGTGCAGGGTTAGATCTAAAGGGGGCAGGGAGGGGAAAGTGGCCTGCCACAGGCACCTGGTTGGAGAAGCCACTGGTAGTGCTGAACAATTTTTACTTAATTATTCTTGCCCTGGGCAAAGGGAAGCAGAAATCCATCCCTGCATAGGTTGTATGACCACAGTATCATTTCTGCTAGGGTGGCCACTCATTGCAACAAAGAAAATTCCCTGATTTTTCCCTGATTTCCCTGATAGAAAACCAAAAATATCCCTGATTTTTGCAAGTATGAAAAGAACATTTTGGCATTTCATTCAACACATTTTCCAATCAAGATAAATATTTTAAGACCTTTTTGATACTACTGTCAGTGAACTTGACAAAACATTCATCAGAAATAACTACGAACTTGACAAAGCAGTATAATCACACCTACTTAGCGGTAATTTTTTCAATAAAATGTTATAATGCTCTCAAAATGACATTATATTCCTTCCTGTGACTTTTGCAGTAGCTCAAAATAAACGAGACAAGAAAATTCCCTGAAATGTCTCAGATGAACCAAAAATTCCCTGACGTTTCCCTGATATTTCCAGGTGACCACAATTTCCCTGATAATTCCAGGTTTTCCATGTGGGTGGCCACTCCGAGATATGTTTTGTTCACCAGTAAAATGTCATCTAAGCATATGAATGGGTGTTCAAACAAGACAGTAAAAACCACTAGGATTTTTTTTAGGAAAGCCAGGAAAAACAGACACTGAAAATTGCGATGGGGAATTTTTTCAAAACAAGAAATTGTATGGTATCGACTACTAAATCATTTAACAAAAATTTTGCTAGTTTCATAAGGTAAAACCACAGTATTTACACCCTTGAAAATATTAGCCAACATGTTGAAAAACATTTGAAACAAAACGCCAAAACAGATTTTTAATTGCTGCTCTCATTTAGGCTTAAAATATTTATTGTGAAAACACTAAAAACAGAGGCGCACCGAGTGGTTTTAAAGTCAAAAAGCATGCTAATCTTCACAAGATCACAGAGAAGGTCACTAGTGCAAATGCGAGCGCAGCAAGCTAAATGGTGTAACTACTATAAAAGTAATCTAGGAAGATGAAAATTTGCCTCAGCAAATACTTAATGTAGATGAAACTGCTCTGTTTTGGAAGCGGTTCTTAGAACGGTCATTTATTTCAAAGGAAGAAAAATCTATGTCTGGATTCAAGGGTGCAAAAGATCATATCACTGTTATGGTTGGTTCTAAGGCATCCGGAAACATGAAACTTAAACTACTTGAAGTTTATCATTCATTCCCAGAACCCGCTGGAGTTAATAAAAATTTACCAGAGTAAGCTGCCAGTAATCTGTAAATATAACACCAAGGCCTAGGCTACACATGCGCTATTTGGAGATTGGTTGAAAATAATTTTGGTCCCGAAGTGAAGGAATATTGTGCAAAGAACTAAATCCAAACAAAAGTGCTGCTTCCCTTGAATAATGCACCTTGTCACCCAGGAGAATTAGACAAGTTTCATCTTAAAGCATGTGGATTAATTAGTCAACATACACTACACAAGAATTTATATTTTTTAGTTACAAAATGACACACTCAGTCCAAATTTCATCTTATATATGGCACAGTATTTTACTGTATGCTTGCTCAGCAAACATGTCTAATGGGGAGCGCTGATAACTTCCTCCACGAAAGTTATGAATCAGCAGAGACATGCTCAGTGCACATGTGAGTGCAACGACAGACACACCACGCGCACTGCTGTCAAGTCTCCTGTCAGCCGGCTCGACCTCACATGCAGATTGTCGCCCTGATGTCACACGCACCCTGCATTCGACACAACTAACAATTTTGAAAAACATTACACATGTTACAACAGTGTTTACAATGCATGTAATTTGTATTTATTGTCTTTAGGTTTTACAAACATACTCGTTGCTTCTAAAACATTTCACTTTAGAAAATATTTGTTTCTTTCGAAGTTGAATTCGAGTAAAATGCATGTGTCAATCGACATATGAAAAATTCAAGTTATGTAACGGACTGAAGAACGCTACCCTTACATATCTTGGAACTTTACTGTACTTTGAGAAAGGGTCTATACATACACATTTAATTTTTTAACAATTCAACAACCTATTTTGGCACAGTGGTTCGTTGGCACACTGGTAGGAGGTTTTGGGTTTGAATCCAATATAAGGCAAGGCAACAGGGAACTTTAGCTGCAACTGACAGAAGAGTTAAAGTTTATATTTGAAGTATGAAAATTTAAGGGTGTTTTCTCCTTGCGGCGTACGCACCCTCTATGATGGGAAACTTACCTGATCAACATGTGGTCAGTGGACAGCACCAACGAACGGAAGTGATAAATGTAGGTTTGTGGCCCAGAACTCCAAACTCCTGAAAAGGTGAGTTTCACAATATAGCACACAGAAGCTTTATGTAGCCTTCAATGGCGGATTTTAAACAAGCCTACTACATTTTGCTGTCACATTCAACCACAGTAAAACCTTCATTGGTAGTGGCCAAAGAATAAGGACTTAGTATTAAATTTCAATCATATCCAAAATCACATTTAAAGTCTGTTACACAAAGATCTGTATGGAATTATGATCAGTTATTACAAAACTTGAAAAATAACCAAAATTAAGATTTTTACTACGCAAGTACAATATGTACAAATAAACATCTTTGTTCAGTTATTTTATAGATGATTGAATTGTAAATAGTGTAAATTGACTTTGTGTTGAAGATTGGCAACAAACAAAAAAGTTTTATCGAAAAGATGGCAATCGGTTAATGAACAAACAAAAAACGATCTTCAAATCAACAAACATTGGTGTTAAAATATTCATGGTCCTCCAGAATGTGAACTGTATTGGTATGTTTTCTCACAATAAAAACATGGTCTTCCAGGCCGAATTTGTAAAATTCGAGGTCGTGCTCGTGTTGTGGATTTAATTCGAGCAGGAAGAAAAACTGTGTCATTTCCGGGAAAAACAACGCAATGCTCTGTAGTATTTTACGACTGCTGTAAATACTTGGGTTATTATTCATTGGTGTGTGAAATGTAAGTTTATTGCATTTAAGTGTTACATGTGGCTTATAAATGCTTATAAATCATTGTTTAGTGGAACCAGCTGATGGCTAGTATGAAACAAATTAGACTAACTTTGAGTGACTAAGATGTTCAGTGATGAGTAAAGTACGTATGACTACACAAAGAAAAATATCTTGCTTATTGTTTAACTAAAACAAATGGAACAATATTTGCATTCTTCATGTTTAACAGATTCACATTGAAGGGCCTTTTGGTGAAGGACACCAAGACTGGTACCAGTTTGAAGTTGCTGTGCTCGTGGGTGGTGGGATCGGAGTGACGCCTTTTGCATCTATCCTAAAAGACATTGTAAATCGAGTCAACACTAATCAGTACACAATTTGTCAGAAGGTATGTATTGGTAAAAAAAATTTACTTCTTCCTTACTATAAAGTTAATGAGAGATTACCTCAAAAAACTGTATGCATTACCAGAAAAAAAAATTTACAGTATAACAGTCAAATCCTTTTCTGGAAATTAACTAAAAATATTACTACAAATGGAACAAAAATTTTTACTCTGATTGAAAAAAAAATTAAGTTCTACCTCCAAATCCTACTCAACCATTATTAATAATATGTAGTATATTAATAGAACACTATTTTAAAAAGTTTTCAATTCGAGTTTCTAGGACCTCTTGATTTTTAACTCAAATAATTATTTTTCATATAAAAATATATTTGCATATAAGTTTTACGCACGTGCACACGCACGTACGCACACACGTGTGTACACACGCGGCATCACCCGTGGTTCTTCATCTGCCTTCCGGTCGAATACCTTTCATCGTCATAAAGATCACCTTACTGTAAAACCTCCCAACTCCATTTTACATCCATGCAGAAAGAGAGAAAAATCAGTTCATTTCCTATGCAGTGAAAAAATTTATTATTTTCAATAACATTATTACATAAGGACTTATTATATATTCACTTTTAATCAAGTTTTGGTCTCTGTGTGTGTCTATATATATATATATACATATATATATATATATATATATATATACATAACCTCATAATGTGTTGGTTAATTTTATACTGTCACATAAACAGAGAGATAGAGTGTGAGTGTGTGAGAGAGAGTGTGAGTGTGTGAGAGAGAGTGTGAGTGCGTGAGAGAGAGTGTGAGTGCGTGAGAGAGAGTGTGAGTGTGTGAGAGAGTATGTGTGTGTGTTTGACTTTTTATGTTGGTCTCAGTCAGCCCTCAAAATGTGCGATGGAATAAGACTGTAAGATAGATGCCTTAGTTTGAAGAATACACGTGGAAGGAGTGTACCTAATGCAAGTGTAATCCTACTGGGATTTGAACACGGGTCATAACAGTGGTAGGATGATGCACTAGCCAAACAGCTACCCTGAACCTCATTTTTGTTACAAAGATAATACATTATCACATTTTAACTGCCTGCACAGTATTACTCTTTATTAACACACTAAACATAAAGCAACTATTAAATATTTACAACAGTTATCACATGCATTTTTAATTTTTACAGGTGTACTTTTTGTGGGTCACAAAAACTCAGAAACAGTTTGAATGGCTGGTGGACATAATTCGAGAAGCAGAGACAAGGGACCACAAGAAGGTGGTTTCAACACACATCTTCATCACACAGTTCTACCAAAAGTACGATCTGCGCACAATCATGCTGGTATGTTCATGTTACAATAAATGGATGCTAAATTCAGTAAATTATTTTACAATTGCTAACCAGTAACTCCAGAACAAAAAACATCATCACCGAAGTCCAAGTAAATATCACTGAGCAGAGCCAACAGAGCATGTCTATATTGTTAATATCTGTACCACTTTCAAGAGTTCCTGGTTTCAATCCAACTTCCAGCACTTAACAGAAAAGGTTTTCTTAGGTTAATTTCAGCGTACTATTTAAAGTTAAACAACAGCAAATTTCCTAAGCATGTGCCTACCCAATTTCCCACCCAGTGAATTAAACCTCTAAAGATTCAAACTGCATTAAATGTATTATTACAATTGCTATCAAAAGAAATCAGTTATAGCTAAGCACTCTGAGTGGAGTCATCATACTTAAGGCAGAAGTAGAGTGACTGCATGTGGAGCAATTCACCTGGCTGAACACCTGTAACTTGAAGATCTCATTTTAAAATTGTCACAAAAGTACCACTGAAACTGTATGTCTAAAGTGGATGTTTACCATTTGTAACACTAAAAAAACTGCTTCGATATAAAATTTAACAAATAAAAATAATTTTGTCTTTGTTTTTGGGAAAATAAAATGTATATTTTTGCTACGGATACTTCAGGGATATATATTGCTTAAGGAAAACTTATTGAAGCAATAATTTCTATGCTTCTACGTAACGCAATATGTATCAATAATTTTGGCTGCAATAATTTTAACACTATAATTTATGTGTACATGTTTTCACCATAATACTTTTACTAAAACGGGTTTACATAATAGGTTCTAAAACTAATTTTAACAAAATTACTAATGTTTCTTTACAAGCAAGCATAGAAATTGTGGCTGATAAGCTTTAAGAAGATTTTCATGCAAAATGTTGTTTGAGAAGCATCAATAACAGAAATATAGTAAACTCCCAGTTATCCGTGTTAATTGGTACCTCACAACGCACATATATTCGGGAAATACAGATGACCCGAAAATAGCACATTTGTTAATAAAAAAATTATTAATATTTATAATTAACTCAAATACTATAACGACCTGTGGTTTTGCCTACCAATACTGTATCTCACAACCTTTTCCCTAAAATAAATAAAAATATATCCGGGGTGCACAGTAAACACGAGAAAAAATTATGTTGAAATTTCGTTAATTCATTTTTGTGCGATCTCGTTAAACTATTCTTGCGTACAAGAGTTGACACTATTATGTTCCAAAAAGGTTTTTTTACAAAAATTTTTGGTTTTTACAGTGTTCAACATATCCAAAAACCAGTTAATAAGCGCACGGATAATCGGGAGTTTACTGTATACATACTACTTTGCCAAAAATGAAGACTCAACTATTTAATTTTTTTAAACTTTGTCATTTTTCAGCCTATTATTTCTGAATATGATTCCAGTCTACATGCCGGGAAGAGCAAAAGATTCACACAACAAATGATCTCGTGGACCATTAGAAAAAATATACTCTGCAACAAACTTCTGTTCTTCTTCGTTAATTCTGTTCCAAAATTATTTCCTACAAATTTTTAAATTCCCATAAAGTACAGAAGCAGATGAGAAACAAAACTACTGTGAAGCATCACAGTCAATCTTATCCAAAAGAAAACTGCATCAACTAGCCATGGACGCAACACACTGTCGCTGCCTCTATGCTTGTTCACTTACTTAACGAGACAACCACTTGGAATAGGCATTAGTCTTCCTCCCCAAAAAAATCCCACTATCCTGATTGGCCAGCAAGATCACATCACCACTCTTGCCCAACGTCAGTGCTCGGTTTCCGTAACCTCGCAACGTCTAGAAAACACCAAAAACATCTTATAGCGCAGTTGCCTAAGTCTGTCTCTCTCAACCTGAGAAACTCATAAAAAAAGAACATCTGTAGTTTCAAATTTCTAACACACATTTAAAACTGACTCTCAGTATTATGTGACAGTGCTATAAAACAAATTAATTCAATAAAAAAAAAGGAATAAATATGATCAAAGGCAATTCAGAAAACATAACCACTGTACAAACGCATCACACAAACGTGATGATTAATAAAATACATTTCATCATGAATTCTAAATATGTAATGCCTACCCAAAAGCTGGAGCATTACAAAATGTTAAGGATGTTCATGTGGCAAAAATTCTAAATTTTATATTTGCATGGCATAGTTTTCGTTTTATAGACGTTACTAATGACTACATTTTCCACTTGTAAAAATTTTTTAGCTCTCACAGTTTTTCCATAGTCAGAATTCACAAGTTACGGGAGCACAGTAATAACAAAAACCAAGTGTCTTACACAAATGAAATAATTTACACTGGAATGAAATATTATAGGCAATATGCAAAAATATTTAAAAACACCCAACAGTCCTTTTGTATTTTTTAAAAAATTGCCATAAATGAAGTAAATTGTTATAATTTTCTGATTCTTTAAAAAAGTACATATAAAGGAATTTCATTGTGTGTTTTCTAAATATTTTAGCATATTGCCCATAATCTCTCATTTCGGTGTAAATTATTTCATTCGAGTAAGACACTTGGTTTTTGTTACTAACATGTTTCCGTAACTTGCGAATTTTGACTTTGTCACGTCACTATTGGAAAACTATGAGAGTTAAAAAAATGTTACGAGTGGAAAATGTAGTCACAAGTAACGTCTATAAAGCAATCACTATGTCGTGCATACATAAAATTATGAATTTTTGCCAAGTGAATGCCCTTAAAATTAAATTCCAGCAATGTTTTTTTCCCCTTTTTTTTCTCCTCCTCCTCCTCCTTCATCCAGTGTTACAAATTATAAACACACCTCTTTCATATATAATTTGAAAGGTTGATGCTTAACCATTTGTATAGTTCTGGCAACAGTTTTTAGACAACTCTGCATATTGTACAGACTGTACCAGTGCTCCACACATGGCCACTCTAAATAATTTGTTCTGGTAGATGGTAAAACAACAAATATAGCCTAAAGAGCAGGACTGGTTTACACGTAAAGATAATTAAATAAAGTATCTGGATAGGAAAAAAATTGCAACAGTTTTACAAGAAACAGTGATAAACACTGGAAGTATCCATAATTCCCATTTTCCCTTCATAAATTCATTGTAATTAGTCATCAAATCATTATTTCAGTTATAAGGTTATTATAACTTTGGTTCTTATTAACTAGTCTAACTAAAAATAAACTTATAACCAAAAAGTATTGTCCTTGTAAAATTGTAGTACATCCCTATCAAAGTACTGTATGTCAAAAATTATGTTTAGTATCCCATGATAGTATTAATATTTGTATCTACTGTTACAGTACATATGTGAACGTCACTTCCAACGCATTTGCAATCGTTCTCTTTTGACTGGGTTGCAAGCAAATACAGACTTTGGACGACCAAATTTCAACAGCATCCTCACCTCTGTGCAAAACGCACATAGCAAGGTGAGTGTTTACATTTATTACTACATTTACGTATGTTTAGAGCAGTTTACTGTTTTCATTTTCAAGCTAGGTGTCTCAGAAACACTGCATCAAACTAAAAACTATACAGCATACTTTTACACAAACCCACACCTTTGCTCAATACAAAATAATGTCAAATCTGAAAAATAAATTGCATTTGAACATATGTGTGCAAGCATGGGTGTCTGCATATCTTTGATCACTACTAAACTTTTAGCACTGTATGCCAGATATACGCGAGCCCAGGCAACAACTATAAACAGCAGTATCGTTAGACATTAGAAAGAACAGAAAAAAGAGAAATGAGGAGGTGAGAGAGAAGAAAGTTCACTGGTGAACTCCACCTACTTGTTCATCTGTTACTGGTTGTCAATAACTGCTGGTTGTCAATTAGCACTACATCATAACTGTTCAGGCTGACAGATGTTTGGAATGCAGTTCATTTTATATTAAACAATGAATAAAATACATGAGAACAGTAACAGCAGGAACTTAACCCAGTAAAGTTACATTTCATTTAATAGGTAAATTTTTTTTTTAAATTCTACACGGTAATTATTTTTGTAAGCATTCTGAGGTAGAGGCACCTAAACAATTATATTTCATGTCTTCCATGAAAGTGTAATTTTTTTTAACATTATAAATTACAATTGGCTGTTTGTAGATAAGACAGTTACAAAATGTTTAAATACAGGCTTTTAGTGTTTGTGGACTGTTATAATATTTGGAATTAATTTTCTACCACATCAGTTTTATTAAGCAGTATAATTTGGTATACGAGAGTCATGAATATCCCACTTTCACAGCTTGAAACCATTTTTTGAAGAAAATTATATATAAATAGTGAAATAAAGAGCTGCTTAATAAAGCAAACAGAGGTGGCTCATTACTAGTAAACTAGAAGAAGTATCCATTAATGCTTTGCAGTTTATAGCTAAACAGCACTTTCAATAGCAATATTTCTACTTCACATCTGCAGAGCTAGTTATTTTTAATTTGCATTTTTTTTTCCATTTGAAGGATCCAGAATTCAGGAGTTAGTCTACCTAATGACATTAATTCATTTTTTTTTTTGTTGAATGATAACCATGAAAACTTCAAAGCTTTTAAGTGCTTAAACTGAATTTTTAATTTTAAAAAATTAAAATAATATACAATAGAAAAACACTACACAATAGACAATAATTTATCCATACCATTTACGAATCTGCCAAGGAATCAATAATTTAAAATACTTAGGGCCGGTTCCACCAACCTCTGTTATGCATTTTACAAGTGTTAAATGCTAAACAGTGGTTGGTGGCACCAGGCCTCATGTAAGCAAATACAGAATGCAACAACACTCCGTGATTTGAATAAATGCTTAAACCGACTTGACTTCCGGTACAACTAAAACTGTACACTATGGACAGCATGCAAATGCCACCAATAGAGTATAACAGCTCACCTAGCCCTTGACAAGGGAGGAGGGATAAAGTGAGCGCTTTACTAACCACACCGAAGTACTCACTGTTTCAAAAATGTGTATTCTTATTATTTAAACTGCAAACATTTTCTTGCTAGAAATAATATGGCCAGGAATTACATGTTTTTTATAGTACAAATAATAAACTGTTTAATAATGTGATTTACAATGAAGGAGGGGGGGGGGGCACGTGCCTTAGTGCCCTACACAGGAACTGCTCCTGAAAGCAAAATATCATGTTAATAGCAAGCTATGTATATCCTTAGCAAGCTATATATATCCTTGCCATTAAACATGAGACACATTTCTGATGCTGTACAGGCTAACAAAGGTTTCATGTGCAGTATATCTAATATCAAGTTCTGTGTGAAACTTCTGAATACATTTGCTTCTGTAAACTAATAATTACTATGTGAAGAAATATGGCCTAAAATCAAGATACTCTTTTTTAATAATAGGCCAACATTATTCTTGGCTGCTGTAGCAATGGTTCAATGACTACAGCAGCTTTTCATAATCAGATTAAATTTTAAAAATCAAAGTGAACACACAGGTAGGTACCTACACTGTCCTGCTTAGGAAGAAAGCAGTAACAACAGCAACAGTACAACTGAGAAAAGAAGTTAAAGATATGTCTCAATCCCATCCATTTATCAATTCTGAATAGGTTTGCAAATATGGTATTATTATGCAAACATGTTCTTAAAATTCTTTCCTGAAAAAAAAAAAAAATCAAACTTTTCCCTATGTACTTAAAATAACTTAAAATAACATTTTTTTAAAACAACATATGTTCCCATAATTAAATAAATAAATATAAATGGACTCAAAGTTAATGCATGGTTTACAGTGTTGCCTAGAATACCACCATCACATTAAGAAAGCAGTATCATTGCAGTTACTGCTTTTTCCACGAGGAAAATGCACTTACTGCCTTCTGTCATGGTTAAATTTGGAAAAACTACAAGGCAGTAAGTGCTTTCTCCCTATTAACTCCTACATACAATTTATTTTACTGTCTTTTTGGCAAGTAAACAATGTAGGATTTCAAGATGAATCCAACGATACCAAAAACTCCATATTTCTTTCTTCGGTTGTTACTTCCATCTTCCTAAGCAGAGCATTACAGAAACATACAAATTGTAGAAAGTAAAGTGTAGATGCTTGCTACTCGGATTTATTTTCTACACTTTTGTTCAACATACTGTAATACTGTAGTTGAAATCTACTCACCAAAATTTCTTTATGTGTGTGCCTGTGGCAGATGCGCAAGATAGGTGTGTTTAGCTGCGGCCCACCTGCCCTAACGCAAACTGTGGACTCATCGTGCATTAATCTGAACAAGAAGACAGTAAGAGGCCCTTTGTTTCAGCATCACTTCAAGAATTTCTAAATAACATACGTTGCTGCTTCTATCACCCTTCTTGGCTACACTAATGTATAGGCTACCATTTAATACCATTTGTCAAATATCAAAATTCAAAAAACTTGTAACTACAAATTGGAAACTGTTATTTTGACTGAAAAAATTATATTTCATATGTGTATGCTTGTTTATTTAGTGCACGTACAATATTTTTTATGATTCTGTTTTGAAAATTCTACAAAATGCCTGAACATTCCTGTGGTTAAAGTGCACTTAATGTCAAATTCTGCATGCAATTCTTGAATTTTTCAATAACCACTAATACGTACTACAAAACTTAAATAGTGGCATATGAGATGAAGGGTGTGCAAAACTAACTGTATTTTTATTTAAATTTATACCTATGTTTTTGTTTAACATGAATCACGAAATCAAGTGCAAAGGTAGTGTATTATTTAGTACTTAGTGTATTGTAAAAAAAAGAATGTTTCCTGAACATAAAAATACATAGCAGAAGCCCACTAGAATATGGCCTATTATACTGCATATTTGGTTACCATTTTATGTGACACTTGTTTAAATAAACAAAACACTGGAGATGCCCAGAATTCTGTACTGTGTAAATGTTATAATGTCTGTCAGAATTACACCTTCTAACATCCGTGTTACAATGGACTTCTAATGTTTTTCTTTTAATTAAATGTTGCTGTACATTACAAATAATGACAAATTTTAATGAACAGCAATAATTTTTGTGTATTAATCAAATCTCTTACCACACTGCTATTTTGCATTTTCAAACAATTATGCTATGCCCTTCAAAGACTGAATGCTATACAAACCAGAACTACTAAGCAATGCATACTTATGTAAACACATGATAACTGGTCAGCTGCAATGTGGAAAAATACTGTTATCCAACTTGAAATCAAAAGTGGATGTAATTACTTTTCTTAACAGTGTTATTACAAATTTTTCTTCTTAGACTTCATTAACATAGAATTTTCTTTAGTTTTTACTAACCATGCAAGTATCAACATAATCCTTGCAAAATACAGACCCACATACACGTATACCATACACACTCATGTAGACAAACACACCAACACACATACAAATACTCGCTGAGGGCTGATGCTATGATTCCAGCACAATAGATGTACCAATCCCAGCTAAAACACCTTGTCGTTGCGTGGGGATCTCTGGTGCAGAAGGAAGAGCAGCAGCTTACTGAGGCAGCTCCTCCTAGCATCTGGAATCTTTCCCAAATACAACTCCTACAAGAAAATTCTTGGAGCTTCTTCGTGGCATGCTCAAACTTTATTGAGCTGGCTTGGTGTGACAAACTCTTACCGCTGTATCTGTGCTGTCTCTTGTCTAGTCTGAAACTCGTTTTGTAACAGGATATTGCAGACTTTGGTCTAAATGCCTTCATGTAATGTGGCCATCGTCCATTTGTACTTGGTAAATCACTGAACCCTTCTCTGTTTACATCACCTGAAATCCAATTTGGTCACATAGTTAAGTATTAACACTAGATCCCCTTCATTGAATTGTTTCTAGTTTCAAGTTACCATTCCCAGTCTCCCATCTGATGCATTGGAAGGTGAAAGGGGATACAATCTATCCCATATAGTTCACAATTTTCTACCCATAAAGAGTTCTGCAGGCATTTTTGTGTAACCATGTTTGGGGTATTGGGTAACGAAAATAAAATTCTTTGTAGTTTTGTACTCCAATCACCCACTTTCAACTTATCCTTGACCTTCTCCACTGTTCGTTCTGCTTGTCCATTACTAGCTGGGTGAAATGGAGGTGTGCCTCTCTAAATTACCTCATTCTTTTCCAAATAAATCTTAATCTCAAAAAGGCAGTCCCATTATCAGACACAATCATATCAGGAACATCTCACCTGATGAAAAGGCAGTCCCATTACCAAATAAAATCATATCAGGAATGCCATGGGTACTAAAAATACTTCTACGCTACTGCACCACAACAGATAACAACATTCAGTGCATTAGTTTTACCTCAGGTCATTTAGCAAATACATCAGTGACACTCAGGAGGAATGTTTTCTCTTAGAAGGGACTTGCAAAGTCAATGAGCAGACAAGACCATGGATTTTGCAGTGCCTCCATGCTACTTGTGTCTTCACTGGAGCTCTGTGTTCTGACAGACAGATCTGGCAGCAGCTGACAATATCTTCAATTTCCTCATCTATTTTTGGCCACCATACGTATATTTATGCTATGGCCTTTGAGCACACAACCCCATCATGTGATACATGCAGCATATATAGCAAATTCTCTTGTAAATGGGGGAAGGGAAAGTTACCACTCAAGTACCCTACAACAATGCAATCTCGGTAAGCTGATAGTTCTAGTAGTTTGTTCCAAAATGGCATAACTTCCTCAGTTTGTAACTTTTGTGGCCACCCATACAACATAAAATGTTTTGACTTTTCAACACTGGATTTTCCATAGTACACTGAGCCACTACGTGAGCATCCAACGGTGTGTCAGGTATTTCTTCAAGCATTAGGACCTCTGCCACAGCTAGAACATCAATTACAGGTGCTGCCTAAGCCTATCTGCTCAAGAAACCCGCATGTCCAATTTGAATGCCTAGCTTGTACACCGTCTGGTAGTCAGACACACATAACAGCAGGCTCCAGCATCACACGTTAAAACCAGAGGTCGTGTATGGTCATATTGCATAAGGACACTCTCAGTTTGTAGTAATTCCTTGACTCTGCAAAATGCTTCCGCATGTTGTTTCCTCCATCTGCTGCATTCTTATCAAGGAGACGAAGTAGTGGTTCAAGTACACTAGCCTTATCCCTCAAGAATTGCTCATAAAAATTACATAAGCCTAAAAATTACTGCAGTTCTTTATTATTTTGAGGCACCGGTACCTTATGGACAGCTTCCACCTTATCCTGTGCTGGGTGAATGACTTCTGCATCTATTTTATAGCCCAGGAAATTCACAACTGTAGATGCAAAAACACACTTTGGTTTCTGTAACAGTAACCCTGCCTTGTTAATTCCAACTACGACTTCTGTTACTCGTGTCAGATGTTACTCTTTGTTAGGACCTGCTATAAGTACATCATACAACAGCACCACTACTCCCTCTACCCCCTGCTAACAATGTTTCCATGAATCTTTGAAACACTGCTGGGCCACTGCTCACTTCAAACAGTTGGTGGCAGACCTTAAAAAGACACTTAACTGCTTTAATAGTTAACAAATCTGCTGTTGCATCATTGACTCTCACTTGCATGTATGCATCCTCTAAATATAGTCTTGTAAGTATTTCCTACCAGCCAATGATGTGTGCCTCATCAATCACTGGCAAGAGGTAATACACAGTCTTGCACATCATATAGACTATGCCTTTGTAGTCTGCATATGTGTACTGACCCTTTTTCTTTCATTATAGGAATAAAGTCATTGCTTCATAGACCACATGTGCCAGAAGTTTGTCGATTGCACCTGCCTTCTCTCTGATTGCAAAGGGCACTGGTCTAGATTTCTTGAAAATTGGTTAAGTGTGAGAGTCAATGGTGAACCCATGTACTGCCCCAGAATACTGTTGTCAAATATCCCCGAAAATTTTGTACAAGTTTAATGTCTCTGTCAATGATATCCCGAGGGGCTCAAAAAAATTTGTTCCAAGCAAACTGGGCCTGTTTCCAGTAGCCACTAAAACGGCAGATGATGCTGCTTTACCACACAAGGACACACACTTGCATACGTACTTTCACATGCAAACAAACTCCTTTCTATATTTTTATTTTGTTCTTTTGCCCTCCATCTCTCTCTATGTCTCTCCCCTCCCCCCTCAACAAAATACATGAAAACAGGTAAAACTTGTAGCCCAGTTTAATAGTAAACCAGAAATGCTGAATTCCATTAAACATCAGATAACCTTGTCTATGGCACTGTCGTAAAACAGCCTAATCAGTTATTTTTTACCACACGAATATTTACTTCTAGTATTATTTTCTCTTTTTACTAATATGCAATGTGTTGAATTTGTATTTTATATCATGTACTTATTTGTTATGTATTGTGGTTGTAGACTAAATTAGATAAATCTTGTGTCTTAAGAATGAATTTGTACTTTTTCAAACCCTAAGGTAACTTAAATAAATTGTTCATAGATGCACAAACAACTTACATTTCAATTCTCAAAACTTTTTCCTTCCTCCCAACTTTTATGTTATTTGTATTAAGATGTTGCAAAATGTGAGCAAACAGCTACTTTATAAGGTTACAATATTAACATACTGAGGTCGCATAATTAAAACAGTAGTAGTAATTTCAGATAATTGTGTTTACTGTTAAGATAAATAAAACTCCACTTTTAGGCCTAGCTAATATATACACTTCACCTGAATACAAAAAATATTTTTCATTATACTTTAAGTATAACTATGGGTAAATTGTGTACATTTATTTTTAATTCACGTTCATTAAAAGAGTACTTTATGTTTGCTCTAATTTAATGTTACTACCATCAAAATAGTTCAAGTTCTATATGCTCAGAAATATGTTATCCAAATGTCACTTGCAAGTTTGCAAGTACAACAGAGGAATGAAATTTCTGCAAGCAGTTAAAGAAAAGTTAATAATACAGAACACCTATTTTAAATTCACTCCTATGTTACAACTAACTGGAAAAATAAATTTGAAAACAGTTGACAAGAAAAACTGTACCATAGTTGATGTACTGAGAAAGTATTTCCTAAAGTTCTTACAAGTGATCTCACTCCATAGCTGAGTGTTTATAAAAGTGGCTTCATTAGTCAAAGAGAGGACTGTTTATAAAAGTTACTTTGTTGGTTCAAACGAGGTTGTAGACCTATATACATTTCCGTAACACACTGCAATGCTGTTTCTGAGCCTAAAATGTTCCTTCGCACTTCCTGTACGTTTACACATTATCATCCTGTTGTTTTAGCTCTCTCCTATGTAGTTTGAAACTGACCTTTAACCAACATCAAGATTATCTCATTAAAAGGAGATTTGAGATGTAGTGTACTCTTGCTAGGAACTACTTCTGCAGTAAAAAATATTCAGTATTCAAAGGTTTTCCTAACTTAAACGCTTCTTCTCAAACAAGTCAAAAAATAAAACAAGTTTGTAAATGTAAAAAGAAAACTATTACAGCCAGGCTTCAAGGGTGTTCAAGTGTGAAAAAGTGATAATTTTATATTTTTATTAAATACCATTAGTTTTGTAGACGATACTTGTGAGTGTAGTTTCCTCTTACAAAACAATTTTAGCTCTCATAGTTTTCTCATAACAGTGCATCAAAGTCAGAATTTGCTTGTTACGCTGCAATGCAAATAGTGAAAACCAAACAATTTACGCTGCAATGCAAATAGTGAAAACCAAACAATCTCCTTAAACTAAATAATTCACGGTGATTTTACATCCCATTAGCTATGCAATAAAACATTAAAAAACCCACAATGCCATATTTTGAATTTTTTGAGAAAAACAAAAGTACAGAAAAAATTTACAAAATTCAAAATTTTCTTTTAACATAAAATTATTTCGCGGGATCTTTCTTAATGTTTTATTGCGTAGCCCATGGCATGTAATTTCATTGTGAATTATTTAACTTACATAAGTCAACTGGTTTTCACTATTTGTATGACAGCGTAACAGGCAAATTCTGACTTTGACGCACCGTTATGATAAAACAATGAGAGCTAAAATTGTTTTGGAGGAAACCACACTCACAAGTATTGTCTACAAAACTAATTATATTTAATAAAAATATAAAATTATGACTTCAACGCACTTGAACACCCTACTTTTTTAGTTATATTAATTATATATGCCTAAATGAGAGCAGATATAAAAAAATCTATCAAGCAGTTTTGTTTAAAATCATCTTTTCCATGTTGGCTGATATTTTCAAGGCTGTATACACTATGGTGTTAGCTAATCATGTAATTAACAATATTCTGGTTAGTTGACTTTTTAGTCGAAACCGTATAATTTCTTGCTTTGAAAAAATTAGCTATCACTACAAAAACCACTTTAAACCTAACTACTGTACCTACCAGATATTTTATATTTTCTCTCGTTTAAGTTTAAAAAAATTATTATACCAAAAATTGTAGAAACAAGAGAGTATGGCCTTAAGTTCTTATACACAGGCTACATGCGATTGTAGCTCGACTGAGAGGTTCACTGATATCCAGAGAGTTCTAGTTGTAAGAATTATTTTGGAGAGAAATTTCTAGCGGGCAACATACTAATTGTTTTGGGAACCACAAAAGAACCTATTAAATAGCTTCTATCAGAATATGTTCTGTGCATGTGCACAGAACAAGGCTATTACGTTAGTAGGTTACAAAAATTGTTATCTGAAGTGATTAGGTGTTACAAATACTGGTTAGCTGATCAAAAAGACCTCATAAGTGTGTATCATATATAGTCTGTTAAGATATAATTCAGTTTTCCCAAAAATGTATTCAAGCAAATAGTGATGTAAAGAACAGCAGGCAATGACCAGCACTGCCAGAGTTAAAAATGGTGTTACTGACCACTTTGTAAAGAAGAACAGTGGAGTAGAATTTTTTACAAGGTGAAATAGCAACTGTACAAAACTATTTTGCTTATCAGTACCTAATATATGTAAAACACTTAAACCTGAAATTATCTCCTCTTTAGTGTAACTACTCACTTTAAATTTCCATAGTGAAGCTGCCAAATTATTTCCTCCACTGTGTAATTACTAGCTTTAAACTTCCATGGCCAAGCTGCCAACTCCAGACAGTCGACAGATAAACACTGGGAGCAAGCAGAGATTAGAAAAAAGTACAGATGGAGCATTAGCAGCATATACTGAGGCCTAGCTGACTGTTTATTCTGGTCTAAATAAGGTGGAGTGCAATCAGTTGTTCTAGTAGAAACACTGAGAAATGAGGTTTAATTCAATTTAATATCATCTGGTTGGACAACAGACAGCCAAAGACATGTTGCTATGGTAACAAACAACATTTTTCAGTTACCAACATGGCGGATGGGCTCCTCCTCCTTCCGTCTTAAGGCCTCATACCCTTCGCCATAAAACATACATTACGCTCCGTCTGTGTGTTTCTCTAATCTCTGTGAGCCAACTTAGCCACTAAAGATTAAAGCCAGTAACTATCCTTCAGGACCCTGCCCCTTGCAAGTCACTCAGTTAAGTATTATGTGGCTGAACATCAGGCTGCAGTAAATACCATAAATGTTTATTAGCAGGGTTGAAGAATTCAGGCATGTGTGTATATTACTAGTTATTTATTTGTACCAATTTAAACAAAGTACCAAATAATGATGACACAGACAATGAAAATCTAATCTCATAATGCCAAGAGCATCAATACCTTCTTTTATCAGATTTGTTTAATTGCACATACATAATTACTATGTCTTATAATTTTCCAGTTTATAAATGTCACTTTATTCTTAGCTGATCGTTACCTATTTATCACTAACTTTGAAAGGATCTTTGTTTAAGCATTATATACATGCATTATCTGCAGTATTTCGCTCCAGGAAATCTGCGAAAAACTAAAACTGTGCATATTCAAGACACCGTAATAATCTACATAAATCACCATGTGCAATTTAAAAAAAAATTTAACCCTTAACGTAAAATACTAGTATATTTGTGCAGGTACAGACATTCAATACATTCATAAAATAAAGTGTCCCATAACATTTAAATATCATAAAAATTACACGTAACGTGTGAATGTGGTGCATGTTTGATACAGCAGCTGCGATGACAGCGTGCGGTGAACCAGGTGTTACACTGCTGACATCGCAACACTACACGACATGATGACCACGCTATTTCTCTCCACCCTTCGCTGCCAAGGACGCGTGCTGGGTGGAGAGGGAGTGTCTCTACAAGTGTTGATAGAATGTCATTTGATAACACTATTTCTCGCATGTAATTCTTAATTTATGTTTTCCAACTAAACACACAAAATAACAGTAGAACAAGCACAACTACAATTACATAGACATGAATATTTTGCAATTGTCTGTACACACTTCTTGCTTGTATGATGTGCAAATAAAATACAGAAAAGAATATGGTTATTAGCATAAACATAAAATATTTTCACCGTAATTAGGGATGTTAGCAGTTTTGTTACCGCATCACTGATTGCACTAAAACAGACTTGGCGTAGTTTCTTCACACATGTCAATGAAAAATTTTATGTTGCTGATAAGGTCAAAAAGTTTTTGCGGTTTTCCTTTTACTACAGTGCCACTGATTACTCTAAAATTAACTTGGTTTTTTTTTTTTTTGCCATTTTCGGTGCAGTACAAACACATGATCTTATTTCTCACGCTTGATTTCGTGAAATAAGAATGACACACTCATTTTTTTTTCCATATCTGCTGCCAACTTTTGCAACAGACATGTTGTCTGTTAATAAATGTAGCATTTTTATTTTGTCAGTCGAACTAAGATATTTGCATTTTTCTTCTGTTTAGAAGGATCACTATGACCTATATTTTTAGGAGACATTATGCTACATGCTATGGAATTGTGGTCAGGTCAGCTTCATTAAAAAAAGGTGTTGAATGCGACTAAGTCTAGTGTGTGAGCGTGGCACACGTGACTGTGTCTCTGCTAGTTCAGGGACTTTTGTGTACTAATGTCAACGTGGCCAAAGGTGCTGTCAGTTGTGCTCTGCATCCTGTTGGACAGTCCGGTCAACACTTCCAGTTAGATTCATTTGTGTTGTTACAGATCACTGGTGAATTATCTCGTGCTGTTTTGTCGAAGTCTAGTTGGAACCACATTGATAATTTGCATCTGGCTCATCCCCATGTCATGATCCTGGCCCCATTGACCTATTGATTTTAGCTGATTTGTTTCCTTCCTTATAGCTTAGTAAAAGGATTGTTGGCAAGCATGGCACTCTCAAAGTTCTTGAGACACTGTGTTGGGTTGAATGCTAATGGGGTAGGTTCAGACTGTTTGTTCAGAAGTCACGTGTTGTAAGTCTATGTTGGGTTCATTACCTTCCTTGGATTCTATAAAGAAGATACCTTACCTTTTTGTGATACTATACCTGTGTTATTTGAGTTTCGTTCATATGCTTTGAATTGTTTACACTCTCTAAGAGTGTCACATTCAGCAAAACCATGAGCTCTACATTCAGTACTGTGATTTTATGAAGAATTATCTGCTGTGAGGTCATATGTCACGAGCTGTACAATTAGACCTGAACTAGAATGGATATGATATTGTCATGAGAGTAGTTAAGGTTAATAATAAAAAAATAAAAAAAAGTATATAAAATAAAATAGATTAATAGTAAAGTATGCAAAAATAATGAAAGATGGACACATCTGAGAATGTAATAAAGTGGGGATCATGTGCTACTGTTCTCGCTAAGACTACGAGGTGTAACGAAAATAATACTCAAAAATAAATACTTAACTGAACTATAATGTAAAACAATAAATAAGCGAAATGAACTCAGTAATAAATAACCAAAACTTTGGGGGAAATAAATAGTAGTTCCTAATGCATACGTATTGTAGGTCGTTCGGGATAAAGTTAGCACTAAAAACGTAACATTTAAAAAATATCACTACGCATTACTGCTCTTAATTCAACATTAACTATAGTTCCCTTACTGCTTGTTTGGTTGGCAGCAAAATTGTGCAATAGTGTTCCCTATATTTTCCTATTTAAATATGACAGTAGTGGAACAAAATCAACCGAAATTGACATAATTGTAATTTATATAATTAATATACTCTTCTTATCAAACTAAGTAACGTACCTACAGACTGAAAAATTTATCTTACACGCGCAAACCTCTAGTGACGTGTCCAAAGAGGTTAGACACTTCCCGTCGTTAGCCGTTACGCACGGAAACATACGAATTGGCTTAAAATAGAACTTTTAACACGGCTGTTTTGAGTGCTCTCTTTATCCTAAACCGCCTATAGAAAGAAATACTTCAAAATGACTTCTACCCGATCACCTATCGTAAGTTATATACTGAATGTTTGATAGAGCACATGTACAAACTAAAGGAAAAAAATTTAATAAGATGCTTGGCTGTGAAGTAACCTGGGATCTTGCGTAGTCTAAACGACCCATATGAGTCATGTTTCATATCTTGTAGAGCATAAGCATTATTACTAACTCAACTTTCATAACAAATCAAAAATATAAAAGTTAGGTAGCCTAATTACGTTGTAGAACTATTTCAGTCTAGGGGCTATCTATAATTTCAGAGTGACTACTACCAGTAATCAAATACTGAAAAACAAGAAAGTATTCAAATAATTGTGGTCTACTAACAAATTAATTAAATGAAGATTATGTTTTTAGTCTTCAGTTACAGGAATATGAGGAAAATTAGGGGAATTAATTAAATGCTTGACTGTATAAAATGGTAGATTACATTAATGGAACTGAATTAGACTATTCATAAGAAAAGAGTTTTGATTAATTACAGCAATTAGTATTAAGGTTATTGTGATGTTATGGAACATGATGTAAAAGATCTCATTGGCCAACAGCAAACACAAGCAAAAAGAAACTGTGACTATTATTTAGCATAAAACTAAGAAAGAAGACTAAATTATTAACAAATAAACTCATGGTTTAGATGATTTTATACAGCGATGTCTCAACCAGGGCTACTCGTGAAGGATAGCCTTGCATTCCTTCTCTCTCTACCAGTAACCAATTTCCTACGTTTTCAATCACAAATCAATCTACTTTTTAAAAAAACAAATGGAGGAAAACTAAAACATAACCTGGCATTCTGTGAAGCACTTACGCCTTCGTCTGACCCATCGGGCATCACAATTTTGAGTGCTTGAACAGAAATAAAGCTCTAAATGTCCTACAGCTTTAAACAGAACAAAAGCTCGAACGGAACAACAAGCTGTTTCGACTAGGTCATAGCCCTTCATATCCCCAGGAAACACTTGTACTTGCAAACAGATGCGAATGAAATAGGGTCTGGGAGCTGTGATGTACCAGTACGGAAATGGTAACAAGCCGCAGATCATTAATTTCGGCATCACGAAGTTCAGTGCAGTGGAGCGACACTTGGTCAAGTGCCTCGCCGTTTTCTGGTCTATTAAATTTTACAGACAGTTCCTGGAGTACGAGGGCTTCATCTTCCACAGATGTCTGCTCTGGCTCCATTTGATGAGAGATGAGAGAGGCTCGCAGCAAACTCACCCAGTGGACCTTCTTCTTACAGTCATTCGACATTGAAGTGCAGCATATGCGAAGTGTGGAGAACGAGCGTGCCAATACGCTATTGCGGGCACCACTCACATGATGTCATCGCCAGGAAGAAGAAGAGCGGAAGGCACTCCTGCTGCCATTTAACTGGCAGTGCTCCGAGCAGCTAAGGTGAGGCGCCCCAGTGCTACAACTGTATCTCTCAGTACCTACAGGACCAAATGCCGACGGTGTAGCTACAATGCCAGTTAGCATATGAGCTGGTGGAAAAGGCGTGTCGTCGACGGCCACCTAAATGTGGAGTGTGTACACTGCAGACCCGCCAGGAAACTCAACATCCAGACGGAAGAGGGCCCTACTGTCCTGCACTTCGCCTACAACAGCACATAGGCAAGACATCCAGGTGGTACCCAGATGCTGACGAATATTCACAGATTCTTCCACAGGCCTGGTGCAGCGCGCCACACTCGGAAGTACATCTACCTGTGGTAGCAATAGGGAAATGTGTTGTATTTAGGAAGTAAGTTGTCTAAGGTTATGTGGTGGTAGCACTGTTCTTGTTGTTAAGCGAGTCATGGCGGTACGATAATAAATGGTGGTCTGCCGAAACAATGCTCTTGTATGTCACGTTATTACACTGGCGATGAGGATCGGATGTAGCTTAAATGAGTAGTGTTAATTAGTTGTTGATTAGCCGAATGCTGAGAAGCAAGAAATGGCAGCGATAGGTAGAGTGGGGGAATTTTGCCCGCAGGATGAGGCGGTGGCGTCATATGTGCTTCGGCTTAAGCATTATTTTAAGGCAAATCAAATCAAAGACGAGAGTAAAGTGTCCGTGCTTATTACCGTTATTGGCCCAAGGGTGCTAGCGGTGCTCAGTGATCTAGTATCTCCGGACAGTGTGGACTCAAGGTCATATGATATTTTGTAAAAGTTTTAATTGAGCACTATACTCCACGTAAAATCGTGGTGGCGGAGCGTTACGCTTTTTACAGTAGAGTGCAGTAACCCGGGGAAAAGACAGCCGAATTTGTAGTGGCAATAAAACATCTTGCAACGTCGTGTAAATTTGGCACATTTCTGAGCGAGGCATTGAGGGACAAACTAGTAGTTGGAATTGCTGATGAGCATGTGCGCCAGCGATTGCTGTCGGAAGATCTGTCATTCGAAGATGCCTATGAACTGGTAGTAAGGTTGAAGCAAGCAGACGTACAGCAAAATGCCTGGAAATTTGGCCACAAGACAACCAACGAAGTCGCAAGAGTAACCTTTTCCAATCAACGACCTGTGTCTGGAAACGACCATCAGTTGCGGTGCTTCCGTTGCAGCAGGGGGTTTCATGCAGCGGACAATTGTCCTTTCAAGGAAATTACATGCTATACTTGTTCCCGCAAGGGCCACTTGGCACGTTTAACAAAAGGTAAACATAAGGATTCGCCCGCATCCGCCCCCAGGAAAGTGCATCAGGTAACATCCGAGGCGGTAGTACAGTTGAATGAGGAGTTCAAGGAAATGGAGGCACGGAGCAGTGAGTACCCTACATTTTCTATGTACACTTTGAAATTGGGCAATAAGCCTACATGGTATAAGGTGCAGCTGAGCATTGAAGGCCGGCCGATTGAAATGGAACTAGATACAGGTGCGGCGGTTAGTGTGTTACCTGAGAAAATTTACCAACAGCAGTTACCCCATTTAGACTGCAAACTAGTATCAATTCAGTTGAAGACATATGGTGGTCAGGGCCTACCAGTGTTCGGTCAGGTCATAGTTAAGGTGACTCACAATAACCAATCGGTGAAGTTGCACTTATTGGTGATTAAGCAACTGAGTGAAGATATGCCAGCATTGATGGGACGTGACTAGCTGGAACAATTGAAGATGGATTGGCATTCCAATTTTCAGGTCAATGCAAACTTGCCTATCACAACAGCAGAGGTAGTGAGTCAATTGAAAAGCAAGTATGCTGAAGTGTTGAAGCCAGGAGTAGGGACGATTAAGGGTTACACTGCAACCTTACATTTGAAGCCTAATGTTACACCCAAGTTTTGTAAAGCGCGGTCAGTGCCGTATGCATTACGGGAACAAGTATATCAGGAGTTGGATAAATGGGTTAAGAATGGTATAATCTATCCAGTGACAAGAAGTAACTGGGCGACACCATTGGTGTTAGTTGAAAAGGCTAATGGAGGGTTGAGGTTATGTGCGGATTACAAGATTACCCTCAACAGTGTACTAGACAAAGACTACTATCCTCTTCCTAAACCAGAATATATCTTTGCTTCACTAGCAGGGTGTGTGTGTTTTTCAGTTCTAGATTTATCATCTGCTTACCAACAGTTGGAAGTATCAGAGGAGTCGCAACATCTGTTAAACATTAACACATAAGAAGGGTTATACAGATTTTAAAAACTGCAGTTTGGGTTGTCATCAGCCCCTGCAATTTTTCAGTCAGTGTTGGAACAAATTGTAAAATGGTATTCCAGGAGTGGTAGTCTACTTGGATGATGGTTTAGTGGCTGGGCCCACTTTTGAGCTGGCGTGGGAAAGGTTAGACATGGTGTTGGCTCTGTTCATGCAGCACAATATTAAGATTAACTTGTCAAAATGCAGGTTTCTGGAGTCACAAGTCACATACTTAGGGCGTGTGATTGATAGCGCAGGAATGAGACCTTCAGACAGATTGTTGAGTGTGATCAAGGACGCACCGGAACCAGCCAACAAAGATGAACTACGGGTTTATTGTGGCTTGTTGAACTACTATGGACAGTTTATTCCCCAGCTGTCTAGCAAACTTAGTGCATTTTACGAGTTGTTGAAGCAAAATGTGCCTTAGGAGTGGGATACAGACAAGAGTAGACTCTTTCAAGAGAGTAAGGGCTGGTTTGGCCAGTGTAGTCTACTCGTCCACTTTAATCCAGCCAGGCCACTGGTATTGACTTGCGATGCATCCCCAACAGGGGTGGGAGCAGTTCTGTCACATCTTGGAGATGATGAGGACTGTCCCATTGGATTTGTATCAAAGACACTAAGTGCAGCAGAGAAGAACTATTCTCAGTTAGATTGTGAAGCCTTGGCCATAATCCACGGTGTAAAGAAATTTAATAATTACATTTATGGTCGTAAGTTCATTCTGGAGACTGACCATAAACCACTCACATCCATTTTTGGTTAGCAACGGGGTGTACCACCAATGGCAGCCGCAAGACTACAACAATGGGCTGCAATATTGGCTGCTTGTGACTATGAAACTCGATACAGACCTGGTGCAGAAATTCCCCATGCTGATGCCCTATCACGACTGCCCCGTGGCTGACAACCAACCTCTAGAGTCTGAGGGATTTACGTTTTCACCAGTGTCCAGGTTCACTGAGACAATAAAATATTTTTCACCTATTATGGATAGGCCCTTGCTGCCTGCAGATATTGAGTGAGCAACGAATCGGGATCCTATACTAGCCAAAGACAAGGATTTTACCAGATGTGGCAGGCCGGAATACAACCCGGACACACTACTGTTCCCATATTTTAGTAAACGGGAAGAGCTAGCAGTGGATGGCGATTGTGTCCTTTGAGGCCGCCGGGTTGTCATTCCAGCATCCTTACAGAATATTGTCTTAGCTCTGTTACATGAGGAACATCCGGGGGAACACGGAAAATGGTAGCACAGAGTCACGTTTGGTGGCCAGGGCTGGACAGCCAGATAGAAGAGATGGTAAGGTCTTGCCACTGCTGCCAGAGTATACAGTCTGCCGCTGTAAAAGTTCCATTGCAACAGTGACCATGGCCGACACGGAAATGGCAACACGTACATGTCGATTTCGCATCAGTGAAAAGGGGCTGTTGAAAAATATGTGTACCCAAGGTACAGGGAGGGTCACCCTGTCTTTACAGCATCAGTTAGACAATTATCTTTTTGCATACCAGAACATTCCTTCCTCAACGACAGGATCTACACCAGAAGAACTTTTCTTGTCACGACAACCTCGGACACGTCTGAGTCTTTTGAAGCCATCGCTCAACTTTATAATGCAAGCGAAGCAGGATACCAAACAGCTGGAGGGACAACCTCACAGAATACAATCTCGGTACTTTGTGAGCAGAGAGCATGTTTGGATGCGTAGTGTGCGAGCAGAGAAAGTTAATTGGATACCGGGATAAATCCTATGCAGAGTGAGTTTGGTTACTTATGAGGTGGACTTGCAAGGTCAGAGGTGTTTTGTCATGCCGACCACCTCCGGAAACGGCGCATTTGTTTCCACAGGAAGGGGGTGAGATGTCACGCCAAAAAGTGAGGGTGGAACCATTAATGGATACGTGGAGTGACAGCGGACACACCACAGCAGTCTCATTCTTGCCTCCAAATTGGCCGCTGACACAGACACCAGGGGTCCAGGACAACGGAGGCGAGGGAGGGTTAGAGACAGAGCTCCTGTGGGACAGCTCTACAGGCTACAAAGACTTTCAGAGGGTTACAGAAGAGGAACCAGGCACCACACGTGACGGTGAATCAGAGTAGGCAAATTTCAGGGGCTTTCCTTGCCCATTTTCAACAGTAGAGGATGAAGGGAAGAGTGGAACAACGTTGCTGAGGAATCCTTGTCCTTGGCGAGCAATCCGCAAACCTAACAGACTGGACTTGTAACATATAATTTGTCGCCACTCGGCTGGCCAAAATGGGTGAGGGTTGCCTTCAGGCTGTAGTTTAGGTGAGCACGAGATGGCACCTGAAGGGTGAACCGAGTGTACAAATTCTCACTTTATAGTATGGTGGGTGAGCGCTTAGTGAAGACTCACCTTTTAGAATAGTTCCTGTAGGAGCTTACGCTTGTGCTGGGAAAGCTGTTTC
>PNEQ01030465.1:0-34123 GCA_003012365.1 Medauroidea extradentata | reverse complement strand
GCGTTATCCTTTGGTAGCAGGCTAAACTTCACTTTCCTATACATAACAGAGCATAATCTGTGATTCAATTGGCCACGAACTTTTATGTGATGTCATTTACGTGTGTTACGTCTTTACATAGATTGGCCTATCTACAGTGTAAGCATTCTCCGCGGCAAGTCACGACAATATCGACCAGCGGGAGACGTCGAACGAGCCTATAGTCACTTGGAGTCTAGACAACTGTCAGAAAATAACGCGAATTTTGCATGTCCCTACTTATTGTGCTGTGACTAGTCAGTGATAAGTGACACGTACAGACCAGTGTGTCAGTGGCTGTAGCGTC
The DNA here is from genome assembly GCA_003012365.1 of Medauroidea extradentata. Lineage (NCBI taxonomy): Eukaryota > Metazoa > Arthropoda > Insecta > Phasmatodea > Phasmatidae > Medauroidea > Medauroidea extradentata. The sequence continues at coordinate 33,798 of PNEQ01030465.1, read as the reverse complement.
AACTAGCGCACAACCCTATACAACTGTGCAACTAGTGCCCTATTTGGCAACAACCTACGAGCCGCCTCTGCTCTAATCCACTGTTATTAAATGGCACAATTTGTGAAATCATTAAACAGGATTGGGAAAAATCTCACACATTGTGCTAAAGCAGTACAGTTCTACTGTAACTGTACTTGCTGAAGAGAGAAAGAGTGATTCAAAAGCCAATATCTTGAGACGCAGGAATGTCACTATGTTACTAGAGACAAGAGTACTTCGCATATTGATTCTAGGTCAGGTTGAATGTCATTGCTATGATAGATGGCGGCTGTTTTGACACACATTTGTCGACAGCAAACTAGTAACAGATGAGGAAACATTTCGTGGGAATAACTCGTACTACTTGCTCGTGCGACTTTGGTCAGTGCGTGCATTGTCCGTCTTATGTAAGAGATCAATTTATGACAGCTGTGTTGGCAGTGCTTTTTTACAGTTGTTGGCATGGAGTAAACAGTGTTTCTTCTCTTCTAAGTGATTTTTTCACAAACACACTCAGCTGGCTTTCAAACTGTACAGTACATCAAAATTAAAAGAATTTTGCTGTAAAAATTTGTACACATGTTAGTCGCCACAACTGTCATAAAATGTAATTATTATGTGAGGCAGACTATATAGGACTTAGAAGACTGTGCTGTTTGCCAGATGAGTCCACATGTGCTTCCGTTAATTACTACAGGTAGAAAATTTCGCGAAAAGATTTTTGCATCACTTGGTTTCAGTGCCTTACGCGCGCACCTGCATTTCTGCTTTGTGGTCAGTGATTGGATGCCGTAACACCCAGCGACTTGAGGTTAAACCCGGAAATCACAGACGTGATGTGTCGCAGTTATACTTGTACTGATTGGCACAGTCAAATGAATAACATCTCTGCACAAAAGACTCTTGTCAATAGCCATGAAGTTGAGCTGCAGGTGTACACGTAAGGCACTGAAACAAAGTGGGGCAAAAATCTTTTCACCAAAAATTCTTGTCCCTATTAATTACTACTGAGACTGGAACCAATAGCAGACCTGCATTAAAACATTCACTGGCTCCAGCGCTTTATTGTTAGTTGTGAAACTGGTCACTCAACGGGGCAGCAGTCAATGAAGCTGATGACAGATTGTAAAACTGCCCAAATTCCGTACCCTCTCCTAAATTCGTCTCATGTGTTATCATACGAGGATATTATCGGTTTCTGAGGCTACGAGAATCTTTATTCTAACTTAAATCAAACTGAACGCCAGGAAATATAGTACACTGTCACTTCTGTGAATAGACGACGGTTGTTTTGGAAAGTTTTTGACGACTGCTAGCCACTAATAAAGAAGAAAATAAATGTGGCGCTCGCACGTGCTACCCGCCTGTATAGTTAGAAGACAACGGATAATTGATTGTGGTCAGTGTGTGGATAGGACTGAGAAATTCAGGCTGTTTCCAGATGAATCCGCGAAATTCACGAATTCACAAACATCTAGCCAAGATTTTCCCGCCTTGTACGTAAATACGCAAACTTTTACAGTTGTTACAATACAAGTCTGATAACTTTAGTATACATTTGACTGTTTTATAAGAACAGTTTAGGAGTGCTATCATAGGTGTTTGGGAAACAACTTTACCATACCTACTTTCTTAGCGCTCCTATACGCACGCCAGGAAAATTTACAAACTATTTTTTAGAGTGCAGTTATAATCGCCGAAGTTGAAGCTGTCACCAACTAGGACGAAGAGATCGCCGAGGCGGTTGATAAATTGTCCGAACAATGGCGAGGAGTTGTACTCTGTTCCGAACTTTTATAAACGGTGGAAGACGCTTATCAGGTTCATTTTAGTACCAAAAAAAAAAAAAAATAATAATCGCCCGACATTGCATCAAACCTGTACAAACACTAAAAAATTAAATGCTTCACGACATAACTATCAAAATTTAGTATCTTTTGTTAAGCTAATACAGCCAGAAAGTTACCAACACGAGTGAATAATGCGATAAAAAGTAGTGATGTATGACCACAGTAAAAATTGCATAGGAACCCAACGCGAACCCATCATCTTTTTGTTTCATAAGTTTTTTTATTATTATTTAATGACAGGCTGGAATCATTCGCCTATACTAATGTTAATTCTACCACAGGCTAGAAATATCAATGATAAAAGTTTGGCACAGGGAAAATTTCTGCCGCTTGAGCGCTGGTATCGCTAATGGTGAAAGCTGACCAATTACAGAGCTTTCGTGAATTATAAGTTACATAGTATAAAACTATAATTTTTTTTTAATTTTCACTTTAAAGTTAGGTTAAATGACTTCTGTCATTTCCAAGCCTGTTTAAATATAACTTTTCTACAGTTTCGAATTTTTCTGGTCCCTTAGTGATAGCAGCGAAACTAGCGGCAGAAATTTTTCCTGTGCCAAGCTCTCCCATAAGAAAACACATTTTCTTTCTTACCTGTAGTTGAATTAACCTTAGCTATACTCACATATACACACTCCGTGACGTTATTAACTACGAGTCTTCGTATCTTTGCGTACCCGCAATACAGGATACTCAGCATTTTACTGCTGACATTATTTCATTGGTTGAGAAAGTCTTTCAGGCACACCACACAACACCAGAAGTCAAATGAGCCCACGGCAGCTTGGAGTTCAGTCTGCTGTCAGATGATAACGCGAATTTCGCAGGTCTCTATTCATAACTAGAGGCACGAGTATTTCGCGTATTCATCTGCTAGCAGCTTAGACTTCTCTGTCCTATGCACACGCTGGCCACAGTAGAACATTCACTGGCTTCTAACTGTACAAACAGGTACCACGTGATTTCACCTCGAGATATTTCCTTATTTACTATTGGCTTGCAGTCGTCAAACGTGTATAAAAACTGTTGCCATCTAATCACAATAATGACCGTGTAGCATACGTTATTAACGTTCAACCTGACCTAGAATCAATACGCGAAATAATCGTGTCTCTATTCATAACTATGGGCACGGAAACTTCACGAATTCTTTTGAGAATACCTTAGATTTCAAACGCCTGCTCACGTCAGTTAGTTTCGTGACTGTATTGCTGATAGCGAAACTGTTCCTTGGGGACTATGAACCAGTAGCAGACCTGTATGAAAACAATGACTGACACCCGCACTACATTGTCACATAACTGGCCACTCACTGGAACAGCAGCCAATGTACAAGTAGCTGAAGACATAGTGTACACAGGACTGTGCAGTCTAGCCTGCTGGTCGTTGAACTCAAGTATCTTTTGGGTCTCTATATCCATAAGTGATCAGTTTGTATTCCCGATGTAGACTAACACCGCGTTCCGTTACTGCTTCCAAGCACTAGAATTACTGACGGTCTATTAGTGATTGTCAGTGGTAACGGAACCGTATTAGCAATAAGCAAAAATTTCGTCATCGTCTGTGTTGACAGTTTCTGAGTAATTGGTAAGTGATGAACGTGTAAATAAAATACTCGTACATGTACACCAATCTGACTATTGCTAGTTCAGTAATTTCTTTCAGTAATTACTGCTAATTTTCCATAATTTTTTTTATAAAATAATATAATGAAAATTTTAACATTCCATTACAATACGTTCTAAATTTTATTGGTACACTGTAATGTTCATATATTCCAATGTAACGCAACGCTGATTGAAATGCCTATAAATTGTTAAGAGGATTAATGTTTCGAATCTTGCATCAGAGTCTGTTTTCATTGGCGCTAAACGTTCTCCCGAGCTACGGTTATACAAGTAGTCGTTGTTAGCCTCGCGTGAGGAGTCACCGAAAACCATCCAATCAGAGATCATCAGCAGTAAACGGAAGGATAACAGAGATCTCTTAAATAGCTGACCAATTAAATCAGATTGCATCGGCACGCAGCGTTTACAGAGAATATATAGGCTTCCCGGAGTATTTCACAATGCGGCATTGTTATTGTTGCAGTTTATCCACTGTACTTAGGGATAGGGTGAATTATCCAAGGAAATGTTGGCTGTTTACTAGGCTTCAATACTATGTACTTATTTCTGATGCAACAATTTGTTTCAATGCCTTATGTGCACATCTGTTTCTCTGCTTCACGGTCAGTGATTGGAAGTTTTTAACTCTCGGCGTCTCGGGGTTCTACCCGCAAATCACGGACGTGTGGTGTCGCGGTAACATTGTTCTGGTTGGTACAGTCAAATGAGCCACGTCTCTGCCTTATTATACTCAGCCAATAAACACGAACCAGAGTTGCAGGTGTGCACGTGAGGCATTGAAACAAGTTGTTGCAGATTTCTTTTCACCAATAATCACTGGCTTTAACCATCTCTATCTTTACTTGAAGGGAAGTAAGACATTTTGGTCAGCGCTCAACATCGTGGTCTTTAGCATTCGTGCAGGGTGACGTGAGGTGAGTATGGAGCAGCGTCGGGACGAACAGGCGGGAGAAACGGGGGATCCGTGAGAAAAACCGCCTACCAGCAGCATAGTCCGGCACGATTCCCACATGCTGGAATCCGGGGACCGACCCCTCCGAGAATCGGAGACGGATCGCCTTGGTGGAAGGCGAATCTGACCTCTCGGCCACCGCGGCCCTCTATCTATACTTGAATCGCCATTGAAGACAGACAGGATAAGCTTCACAATCGGTCGGTGTTATTTACCAATAAACTAAGCGCCAATCCTTACTTTTGAGTAATTCTGCTTCATAGTCAGCAAAGACGGATTTAGGGGGGGGGGGGCATGGGGCCCGGGTCTCCCCCTCCCCCTTTCAAGGTCAGATTTATTTTCTTTATTTATTTTTCAAATTTAATTTTTTATTAGCAATATATACTTTTAAGACTTAATTTGTTTTAAAATTTTCTTACTTGTGTAATTAAGTTTTTTGTGTGTAAAATCCTTAAAAAGTACCATTTCGCATCTCTAAAATAAAAATTTTCCTGGGAGAGGACCCCTGGACCCCCGTTTTTGGCTTGGGGTGTATGTGTACACACTTTTTAAGGCATAGCCCCCCTCCTTCTCGCAATTCTGGATTCGCCACTGGTAGTCAGTGATTGGATGTTATAATTCTCACGTGTCTTGGGGCTCTACTCGCAAATCACGGGCGTGTGGTGTTGGAGTAACCTTACTGTCATTGGCACAGTCAAATGAGACACGTCACTTCGCAAATACACGCTGTCAATAACCATGAAGCAGAACTTCAGTGCATGTAAGACAACTAAAACAAATTGAGACAAGTATTTTTTTCGCGAAATGGTCTTGATCCAGGTAATATATATTTAATATTTCGAACAACATGGTGTATGACTGAAATATGTACTTATTGTAAAATAGTTCCGAGCAGAAAATCTTTCAACGTTTTATACTGGAAACTAAAAATCGGCCCATAGCAGGTACAACACCTTCCAATTACACGTGTCAGTTCAACGTAACTATCCATATTCCAATCAAGGTCGACAACCACGCGTCATACACGTATTTAGTTCTTAGAAAAAAGTACGTCAGTGTTTCGCACAAATATAAGTATTTTCACAGAATAATCGAAGTTCATGAATAATTTAGCGTTTAGTGAATAATTTCATCCTGTAAGGGACATGCTGTTGATAATGTAACACAATGATTAGCGGCGGCTTATTTAGATGAACGTAAGTGCTGCTGTAATTATTTGGTTGTCGTATGAACTGATTGGGTTTATTTTGGATCTATAAGAGGCAACATTGTGTGTTTTGAAGAAGCTAGTTTACTTGCGTGCTGTGGGAAATGCTGATAAAAACAGTTACAAGGGGAAAAAATGTATGAACATAATTTTGTGAAATTGTCGTTCGTTTATTAAAAATTAAGGAACTAAGCCTAAAAATAATCGCAATTAGTATTAATTAGACTTTTTTTATGTTATGACACGGAATTAAGAGGCAATTGTGTTAAAAACTTGTTCATTGTTGGCTTGTCTACAGTGTCCTTAAAGTATGTAACATTTAATACGGAACCGAGCGAGGTGGCGCAACGGTTAAACGTTGCACTCGTACTCAAAAGGACCCGGGTTCGATTCCTGTATCCGGCCATCCTGATTTGGGTTTTCCAAGTGTTCCCGAAATCGCTCCAGGTGAATGCTGGAATGGCTTCTTAACATAGGACAAGGCCCATTTCCCTCCCAGTCCCTGTTCCTGTGTACAAATTTTAGAGATGATGGTATATCGCGAAAATTTTTTGTGCCAACATACACTGGAAACATTATAGTTAGAGACATGAACTTTTCGCGAAAAGAAATTTGCCTCACTTTGTGTCAGTGACTTGTGTGCACGTCTGCAGACTTGCTTCACGGTCAGAGATTGGATGTTTTGACATTCGTGTGTCGTGGGGTTTTACACGCAAATCGCAGACGTGTGGTGTTACAGTAACCTTATTGTGATTGGTACAGTCAAATGAGAAACGTCACAGTTCAAAGGCACGCTGCCAATATCTATGAAGCAGAACTGCTGACGTGCACATAAGGCACTGGAACAAAGTGGGGCAAAATTCTTTTCGCGAAAAGTTCATGTCTCTAATTATAGTACCTTGTCACATGTATGATTGGGTGATGTACGTCTGACAACACGTAGCTGTAGTAGGCATCAAATTCTACAACAGCGGGATTCTCATTGGCTTAGTCAAATGGGGCAACAACTCTACGTACGAGCGAGAGCCAGTCATCTTTTCATAAGCTGAACGTGTGATGAAACCCAGCAAACAGTCAAGTTTTCCCGCGATGAACCATCATCTCTAGCTATTGTGTGTATCCATCTCTAATGATCTCACTGTCGACGAGACGCAAACCCAATAAAATAAAATATAATATTAACAGTTTCACTGTCAGTACTTGTTTGTTGCAAGTGCAGTATTGAAAAGATAGCACTGCCTGGACATAACCACGTTCATTCAACTAGTACAGGAATGTGATTAGAAACAGAAGTTGGTTTCTGCAAATTCAGTTAGTAGTTTAGATTTCACAAAAAAAAAAAAATAAAATAAGAAGAAGCGAAGAAATATAATCCCAGTTGCCCCGTTTGTAGAGCCACAGATTTTTGTGAAAATAATTTTGCAACAACTTGTTTCAATGCCTTACACGCACATCTGCAGCGGGTAATGTTGCCTGCTTGCTAGGCTTCAAAATCACATGTCCATATCTGACATTATTGTTATCATTTATCGTTTTTTGGCGTGTCTTCGTCTGACTGGGCCAATTGTATCTCTGGCATGCCACTACTTAATATTTGTGATTCGTAGGGCCACGATTTTGTCGCTAAAAGATTTTTGCCCCACTTTGTTTCAGTGACTCACGTGCACATCGGCAGTTCTGTTTCAAGGTTATTGGCAGCGTGTCTTTGTTCAGACACGTTTCTCATTTTACTGTACCAATCAGAATAAGATTATTGTGAGTCTGTACGTCTATAATTTGCCAAGGCAAGTGAGAGTAAAATCATCCAACCACAGACGACGTAGCAGAGCTGCAGGTGTGCACATGACGCATCGAAACCAAATGTTGCAAAAATCTTTTCGCCATAAAATCGCGGCTCTAGATTCGTTCTTAAACCAATACTACAGATAATGGTTAGAGGCACGATTATTTCGTGTATTTATTCTAGGTCAGGTTGAATGCCAATAACGTTTACTTCACTCCTCCTTGTGTGATTAGACGAGAGCTGTTTTAACACACATTTGGCAACTTCAAGCCAGTTATAAATAAAGATACAAGTCGTGGGCATATCACGTGTTACACGTTTGTACTGTTAGAAGCCAATGGATATTCGGCTTCAACCAGTACACGTAAAGAACTGAGAAGTCTATACTGTTGCCAGATGCAGGGGTGCCAAAAGGAGAAATCATTGCATATGTTGCGCATTTAATTTTTTTTGAGGGGGGGGGATTTTTTTGAAGAATAAAATGTTTAATCATAAACTAAAAAGGTTTTCATGATTGTACAAGTGCTATCTTGGTATTACCTACAAAAATGCTAGTAAAAACCAGAGCATTTGAATTTGTTTACGATTGTTTTTACGAATTGTTAGCCTAAATATCTCTTCAATACTGAAGTGTAACTCGTAGTAAATTTGTTTTCGAGTTTTTTTTTTTTGGGGGGGGGGAGGGATTTGCGCATAGGGTCTTAGGGGGGGGGGCACCCCTGGCCAGATGAATACGCGAAATACTCGTGCCTATAATAATAGTTTATCGAGTGAAAATTTGACTATTTGCTAGGCTTCAACGTACGTTCAACTTATGAAAAGATGACTGGTTTTTGCTTGTACGTGGAGCTATTGCCCTAGTTGACTAAGAATTCCGCTATTGTAATATTTGATGCATGTTAATTATCTGCAGACAGCTGCGGTGCGTCACTGTTTTCAAGGCTATGTTGGCGCAAAATATTTTCGCGGTATAACATCATCTGTAACCATTACATAACCATATCCCAAACGTACAATGCGCAGGCCGCTACACTGTTTTGCATGCGGAATACGGTGAAGCGAAAGATTCGTAGGTTTTCTCAATACTCATATTAAGCTACGTAATATTGCAGTCAGGGTTATCACTGTTTGAGGTTGATGTCATGTATTCTTCAATATTTGCTGACATTTATATGCATCGTTGCTGTGCTTATATTTGCATCATAGTCATAGAAGAACACATCAGAGCAATGAAATAAATTATTGCTTGTTTTCTGTCCTGAAAAAAAAAAAAGAGCTACCAGTGCAGTCAAGATTTAATACTATGAGAAACAGGGTGAACACCTAGATTCGACATGACGGACAACAATAGTAATATTTTCCATTGTCTCAATGCTGAAACCATTCATTAAACCAACATTACTGTACCTGTAGTGTTAACGGTTGTTTCGAGAGTTAAATCAGTCAATACTAGGGCAATATAGGTCGTTCGAGATAAAGTGAGCACTGAAAATTCAACTTTTGAAAATATTACTAGCCGTTACTGGATGTAATTTAACATTAACTCTAGCTACCTTACTGTTTGTATGGTTGGCAGCGAAATTACGCAATATAGTTCCATGTATTTTCATATTTAAATACAACCATACTGAAACAAATACGACCGAAATCGACATAATTGTATTTTACATAAGTAATATACGTATTTTTATCAAACTGTACAGATTCATACTGTCTTTATAGTTTATCTTACACGCTCAAACATCAAGTGACGCAACCAGATGGGTTAGACATTTCCCATCGTTAGCCGTTACGAATTGCCTGAAAAATATAACCTTAGTAGGGCATTTCTGAGTGCTCACTTTATCCCGAAACGTCTATATCAACATTAGTGGTAGATGTGCAAGTATTCAGACATGTATTTCTAGGGTTGCGAGTCCCGAATAAACCCACTCACCAAAGGCGTCGTCAAGGACGATTCCTACTTGCGTAAATCCGGGATTCGAACCTAGCAGACTGCCTTGGTGTGAGGCGAGTGCACTAGCCACAGCGGCAGGAATATGAAGCGCATGTGCGCGTGTGCAGTGACATTCTACGGGACACGTAGTAAGGCTCGAGGCCAGCCAGTGAGTGTAGCCTGCTCTCTCCGGCCTTGGAGTACCAACGCCAGATGTCTTCTATACACGCCTCCAGATAGGAAGATAGACCGCCTACTACTGCTTGGGTCAATATCCACGCGTCAAGACTCCTGTCTCGCTTGTATCGGTCGTTCGAGATAAAGTCAGCACTAAAAATATAACCTTTGAAAAGTATTACTACCCGTTACTGAATATTATCCAACATTAACAATAGTTATTTTACTGTTAGAATGGTTGGCAGCGATTGGCCGAATATAGTTCCGTGTATTTTCTTGTTTAAATACAACAATACTAAAATAAATTCAACAGAGCTACACATACTTGTATTTTGCATAATTAATAAATTTTTATTTATCAAGCTATAAAAATTCCTACCGACTGCACAATTTATCTTACACGTGCAAACATCAAGTCACGTGGCAAGTGAGGTTAGATATTTCCCTTCGTTAATCGTTACGCGTGAAAAGATACTAATTGGCTGAAAATAGAAATTTTCCAGGGCTGTTTTTAGTGATCACTTTATCCCGAATCACCTATACCACTCTCCCATCCTTCCAGTATTTAGGCTTCTCGAAGTCAATTTGCTAATTTTAAAAAAAACCTGTACGATATGTTTTGCCAACTTTCCGAGCAAATTTCTCGAGTAACGTATTTTTTAATAACAATCTCTGACGCTGAGTTCATATACATTTAATTGCGGGAGAAGTGGGTGAATAGATAGAATGTATCATTCTAAATAAACTATTGCTCATAAAGTTGGCAAATATCTCAATCTAGGATCGTTGTTTTATAGGTTTCCCACTCTGAATTTTAAGAAAGTATAGATTTCTATTGGTGTTTTTAGCGTTTCTTAATCTGCCACACACTCTTTAAGGTTCCTATCTACCTGCACTTACTCATCTGAATCGCCTAAAAATGTAAAGAAACGCCACCATCAATGGATGGGAAATAGTTTAACGCAAATTAATACATACGTATAGGCCTTAGATAAAAAAAAAATTCATTCTTACACTGTAGAAGAATGAACAAATAATATACCAATAAACAATAATTTCATTGTGTTTAATTTACTAGCAAGAATAAACTTTGATAATAGCCTATATATTTTATCTCCAATAACACTTGAGCAAAGAAAATTTCTGTTTGAGATAAACCATTCCGCAAATAAAAATATGTCTTCGATACAATAAACCATAAGCAACTGTTAGTAAAACTGGCTGCTGCTGGAGTGTCACGTGGCACTTGTCAGTGGTTCAGAAGTTATTTATAAAACCGTTCACAACAGGTAGAAGTCAACACCAGCAACGGAAAATTATGTTCCGACTGGATCTCTGTGACAAAAGGTGTCCCACAGGGATCAATTCTCGGACCATTGTTGTTTTCACTGTACATAAATTAAATTGTGTCATGTTTCAAATATTTAAAATGTTTCCAGTAGCCTACGCAGATGATACTCAGTTACTACTATCCTGTCGTGTTGATGAAATAGACGAGAAAATCTCGGAGATAAACAGTGATTTACAAAATATTTCGAAATGGTGCGAAATGAACTCCCTGAAACTCAACCCAAAAAAATGCTCATACGTGATATTTGGATCACACATAATATTAAAGAAAATTAACTGCCACAAAGATATATCAGTAAACGGGGGAATAATACCGGAAAAGAATTCCTACAAAAACTTAGGAGTTATATTCGACAAGAATCTATCCTGGGATAAACAAGTATCAGCAAATATCCAGTCGGCCTACTTCCGTTTGAAGCATCTTTACAGACTTAAGAATATTTTAACAATCGAAATAAAACTATATTTGTGCGATGCGTTAGTACTATCAGTCTTTAACTACTGTGCCGGCTTATTTGTTAATATTAGCAAAATACAACAATATCGTATACAGAAGGTACAGAACACATGTTTGAGATATTGTTTTAACCTTAAAAAGCGAGATCATGTCATGAATGCACTTTTTCAATTCTAAATGGCTTAACATGGAAAATAGAAGATTATATCATTTTAATACTCAATTAAAAAAAATATATAGATACCCAGGTGCCAACATATTTATCGGAAAGACTCATTCATTTTATCTCAGTACATAATCACAACACACGAAATAAAAATTCTTTTAAACTACCTCTATATTCGAAAACCATTTACAAACATTCGTTCACGTACATGGCCAGCAAGGCTTGGAATGACCTACCGGGAGATTTAATAAATCTTTCGCACCACACTTTCAGGGAGAAATATAAGTCCTTCCTGCTACAGAACCAGTTACAATAGACAATGATTACGAAAGCCCATACAATTTTTTTTTCCTTGTCATTTTTATTTTATATATATTTTCCCCCTATTTATAGTTTAGTATTTATCAGTTTTATTCACAATATTGCCATTTTAGTAATTATTTGTTTAATGTAATGATTATACTTTAAAACCTTGTAATGCTTAAAATCATAAGTTTAATGCAATTTTTTTTTGTAACAATATTGTAATATTCATAATTAATATTTGTTCATTAATGCGAATAGTTTCTAACTACGTACCAATGTATTGTAAACCAGCCTGAGGCTGAATTTGTACGTTATAAAATAAAATATAAATAAATAATAAATAAAATATATTAATAGTAACAAGCAAAGCTTATCCCCACTAAACAGTTCCGCAAAAAGTTTATTCTTAAATAAGATGTAATTTAATTTTTTTCGTTGTAACAAAAATATCATCATAGAAGGAAACTTTTTAACGAACAAGATTGGCATCACCGACATATATTCTACTGAAGCTTTTACTTTCTGTTAAACAAAATTTATTTACCGCAAGCTAAACCACTTCAAGGAAGGATTTTGTCATTTCTTTTGAGGAAAAACGTTTACTTTACTGTAGGAAAACATTATACGCCATAAACAAATATATGTATAAGATGATTCTAGTTAATACAATTCAAATGTTCAGATTAAATAACTTTATTGTTTATAAGTTTATAATACCGTTTCCATTTATATTACGTAAATATAAAATAACCGCAAAAAATAGTTAATGCAAAAAGTTAAAACTCATTCAGAAATATTATAACAGTCACATTTTGTAACTGAATATTAGTGGAAAACACTTTGGAGCTCTGATAGTACGGTATCTACTTGTAAACCACTTTCGTAAATTCCACCTCTTAAGATACATCTGGCACTCCATTTTGTAACGGTACAGTTTCTAATAACATGTGCCTTACCGCTTCTCCTCTGTTCTTTGCGAGACAGGGTCATCTCGTGAATTAAAAGAGAGCTGAGTTAGTAATCAGTGATGGCAGAGAAATCTCTCTTCAGAGCCGGGTACTCGCAGCACTTGACTTACCGTGGGAACCCGCTCGGACCTGCATAAGGACAATAATCAGCTCACAAACAATGCTCGGATGGCACTGTCGCCGTGGACGCCGCATGTTGCGTCCTTGTCTCTGTTTGCGTCCCACGACAACAATGGCGGGCTAAATGAAAAATACGCAACGTAATTAATTCCCCCTCCCTTTCAGACCCGTGCAACGCTACCGCTGCCGATGGCGGAGAGACGGGGTGGCACTCACAATGTGACATTTACGCCCGCAACAATGCAGAGTCGGCAACAATGGACGTAGAGCACAGCTGTTTCGTGAGAGGATAATTACACGGCTTCATTGTTTAATTGATTCCTTGCGCTGTCTGACTGCCTTTCTCTCTATTCTCTCTGGCTCTTTCCGTCCCTTCGTTTTTCCTCTACAGCTTTGTCCGTTGCTACGAGCTCGGAAAGTTCATTTTTAACCTATAAATTCATCCATGCCAAAGAAGTATGGACACAATAGCCAACAAGAGCACTATATAAATATTTGTTTAAAAGAAATTCCTTTAGTATTATTGTCAGCGACCCTTGAAGTGTAGTTAAATTTTGTAATGAGTTTATGTTGAACGCATCATTCTGAAAAACCAACAAAAAAGTATTGCGTGTTCTGCTTTCAATGTTTGCATAAAAGTCATTTCCCTTGTCTCGTATCAAATGGAAATAACGACATACTCATGATCTACCCATAATTTAAAACTCGGTATCTTGACTAAGTTGGAGTTGCCCAATTGCGATCACCCGTCTTATGGCCAAGCGATTATTAACAGTACGTCGAACGTACTATGCTACCAACTAATAAAATCGAAATATAAGCTTTAAATAAAATTAATCCATAAATAATATATCTAATTTGAAAAACAGTCTACAATTAAGAAGTAACATGAACGTATTTGTAAACAACAGGTGCTATAAGAGGGAAAAAACCGTAATTCAAACTTAACATTGTAAAATCAATACCAGCCTTCTAATGAAGTAATGTACCGAAGGAAATTACGGAAAAACAAACAATCACGTGTAGACGATTGCATTTCCAACCGTCGGCCCGTTATATTTTAGAAATTTTTACTGATGGACAGGTGGAATTGTTGGATGCAATTGACTGGTTAGTCATGTGATTGATATATGGATAACAGCCGAACTGATGAGAGAGAGAGAGAGAGAGAGAGAGAGAGAGAGAGAGAGAGAGAGAGCAATTGTTACTCCATATTTACCAGTCTTCACCGCAGACGTCATCGTAAATTGTTAACATTTATAGTGCCTTATTTTCAGAGTAAACTGTGCGCATATTATGTATATTCATATATCATATTTTCTTTCATATCCTCTTAATGTAAACTAACATAATTGTGCTGTATCTGTTACGTCCACTATGTGTGCATTGGTATCAAACGTTCTAACAACTATGCAACAACATTTAGCTTGACTCTTCCAGACTTATCATATTTATTTTAATTTCTGTTTTATCTTTTAGACAGGCTTTCCCAACTAGAAGACGCACACCACACCACGGAGTGTGGTATCAATAAGCCAATAATAGCTGACCTACATATGACAATAGTACGACTTTAAAAATCTGCTTTGTCCTCCGAGACCGGTCTGACAGGTAACTACAGCAGAGTAATTGTTGTCCTGCCTTGGAATGGACAAAAGGTCTAATGAAGGGGTGGGGGAATATGCCTTTCAACAGTTTTACAGTCTGAGGCAATTATCTTCCTCGGTATAGCAGGTAGTCTACAATCGACGAGTGAAACCACTAACACTTTTCCCGATCATTAGCCCAAGGTCGCCACGGGATAATACATGCGCACCACGCTAGCTAGCTCCGCAGCCGAACCAAACTACTGTTTACATAACCCTGAGAAGTGGCCTGTACAAACGTAGCTAAAAAATTTTATTTAAACACATTTCGTAATTGCCATGCATTTAAAATACGGAATAGTATTAAAATATTTATATTTCAGAGTCAAAATTGGACAAAATACTGCCGAGTGGTAAATATATCAGAGTGGGTAACAATGTATTAAATATAAACTAGTTTTTAAAACGAATCATATCTCTTCCTGCATTCCAGCGAGAATTCTACTCATACAATCGATATGTATCCGTTGCAATATATCTATAGATTTGCGTTCTTTGCTCGCTTATTGAAATTGCTGCCAAACCTTTGTTATAAACTTATTTTTTGGAATTTCAAATAAAATATGCTCACCAGGAAATGGTAATTATATTTCAAAATGGTGACATGCATGGCGCTGATAAGTAACATAAGATAAACTCATAAATATACAATATCCACACGTATTTTTTTTTTTTTTTTTTTGTAAAATGTTGAAGCGTATTGTATAGTTCGTTTTAGCACTCTTCAGTTTGTTGAAATGGCTTTTAATTCATAGAAATTGCCTAAATCGATCCAGGTGAATACTGGGATGGTTATTTAACATAGGTCATGGCTAACTTCTCTCCCAGTTCCTATTCCTGTGTAAGTTGTGTATAAACGTATCTAATGATGTCACTGTCGACAAGACGTAAGACCCAATAACATATAAAAAACAATAAGAAAAACTTATCGTACTCTATGCAATATAATAAACTCTGCTGACAAAATTAGCATTATTTTCTAACGAAAGGAAGATGTATTAGATCATTTTCCGATCTGTCCGTATGTAGGCCTATGTTTTATTGCTACATGACAGCCATTTCTGAAGATATTATAGCGTGAAAAAATAAAGAATTTTATCTCGTTTTGAACACAATACCTTCCGAAATTATCTGTACAGCTTTATTGTTTATATTTCAGAGACACGGAAAGATAGAAATTGCAGTTTGTAGCACAGTGTTAGCATTCGTCTAAAAGTTTTGTTTGTGTAGGTTAGTCAGTGACAAAAATTGCCGCCTCCAATAGATGGCACAATGTGTCGAATTGTTTATAGAGACCAAACCTGACACCCAGGTCCAGCGGAAGATGTGACTACGTTACAGAAGCACACCGCCATTACGTCCGACCATCAGGCAGTGGTGTATCAAGAAGAGGAAGACCTTTGGAGAACAACCAAGCACGAGTGATGCACATGTGGAGCAAGTGCAAGACGCATTTATCTGGAGCTCCACCAAATAAATCCCTGGTGCTTCTCGGCAGTTGCAGCTACCCCCAACAACGGCGCACAGGGTGCAGCGTGTGCTTCAACCTAATGATAGTATTTGCAGTTGAGAAGCTGAGTCGCATTGACGATGACCCTAATTTTGTAAATAAAAAAATAGTCTACATATGAAGTTTTTTTTCATGTGTCCGGTAAAGCAAACAGTCTCATTGTGAGGAAATGAGACTCTCAGAACCCCCACTTCAGCATGGAAATTGTGCAAAACAGTCCGGAGGTGAATGTGTGGTGTGGTCTGCTTCATGGCATTGTGGTGAGGCCCTTTTCTTCACAGAGGCCTCAATGAACTCGACTGTTTACCTGGAATTGATAGAACAGTTTTCACTTCCACAGGTCGAAGATCTACAACCTGCCATCACGTTGCAGTAGGATGGTGTCCCTCGCCACTGAGCCTTGATCGTTAGGGAGGCTTTGGGTGATGCATGTACAGAAATGGAAGAGGATGACCCATTTCCTGCCTCTCAATGCCTCCAGACATAACCCCACTGGGATTCTTTCCTATTGGACTTTGTGATGAATGTAGTCTACCAGACTCCAGTGCGAGACCTGCGGGAACTACGAGCTCGCATAACAGCAGCAATTGGACACGTAGCTATATGAGGACATGCTGGACGTGGGTGGAACTGGAATATCACTTAGATATCCTGCACAGAGATAAAGGTTTGATTTATTCAACCATATATATGTTTGTATATGGCCAAACAAGTACGTATTTGATTCAACAAAAGTTTTTTGGCTGAACAACATACGAAACGCGTCCTAACAAATTGTATACTTAACTGGACTAAACTATCCTTTTGGGAAAACTCTACCTGCCAGGTAACCAAATATTTGGTTGATTCAACTGGTACATGCTTGTTTGGCCATATACGAACATATATACGGTTGAATCAACCAAACATATTTCTCTGTGTGCGTGCTACAGATAACACACATACTGAACTGTGTTAGGTGTGTGAACACTATGCCACGGAGAGCATCGTATTATAATTTTCCGTTTAAGTAATAAAAGCAATCAAATTTTTAAAGATGATTCAAACCGTAAGTCCGCCATTTTAGAGTACATAACCCAACACGAGTAATAACAAGTTTCGTGTCATATTTCGCTGAACCGATTCAAATGACAGGTATGATAAATTGACGGTTCGTTCAAGATTCCTATTGGGTAATTTAAAAAAAAAAAAAAAATGGTTAGAGATTCACAATTTTGAAATCTGAAAATTCATAAGTAAATATCACGAACAATTAAACCGATTCCAAACAAATTGTATGTACTCAAACAAAATTACACACTTTTTTTTTTTAAGTCAATAATCTAAACATCGAGTTTGTAAGTTGTAATGCTGAATAGCGTGTATTTATGAAGGTAAAACTGTACTAATAAATAAATATTTATATCAAATCTTGGAAAATACTTAACCGATTCTCGTGATGTTTAAAACGTTAGAAAAATTACAATAAGCCAACATGTTAATACATATGACAGGAGACCTTTCGTAAATTCGTTTGAGAAGACGTTAGGTTTCAAACTCCTGAACACGTTAAGAGGGTTCAGTACCCGCCATTTTGGAATAATAAAACTTCTGCATTTAATTGGACCTACAAATTTCTTATAGTGTTTTATGCTTAAACATGGCAGAGGGAATAATTTAGTACGTTGTATACAGTTAGCATTGCTCGACTAATATTGCTTATACTATATCTGTGACCATCCGTAGAAAAATGACTTTCTTTGTCCGGAAGGTTACCTGTCAAATATTAAGAAAGGTAGTGAAGGTGAGACAATTTGTTAGCGCCTAAGAGGTAATATATTGCCATATCAGACGCGAAATTTTAATACCGATATATCTGAATGTATGGAACTTACCGCGAAAATTGAAGAATTCGAAGACGACAGGTACTAACTCCCCTTAAATACTTTACAGATTGGGTTACTGTTATGAGCACTATTACTTGAGCATTGTGAACCAATAGCAGACCTGCATAAAACACGGAATTCAGCGCTACCTTCTCAGATGTGCAACTGTCCACTCACTGGAGCAGCAGCCAATGAACAGTTGGCGTTAGAAAGAAAGTGCACAGGTCTGTGGAGTCCAGCCGTGACATTTGCGTGTCTCTACGTATGACAAAATGTCTAATACATTTACTTTTAAATCAGGCTGTTAAGTGCATTTAAACATAATTGTTATTTAACACACAATTTAACCTCTATAAACCAACATAATATGCGGAAAGAATAACTTATAAGCAATAAATATGATAAGGCGTAGTCTTTTTAGCAACAGTTTTGCAAGACTATGTAGAATACCACATCTACGTGATATACTGAAAACAGCTGCACCAACTACTACTAAATATGACCAACTAGTAATACTTAGAAAGTAAATATAACAAGCATTTTTAAAACAGCTAAAACGTCAATTTTCAAATGAGTGATTATATCACTATTCCAGCAACGATTGTAATATGAATTGTATAAAATACATGCTTATAATGTACTTGGGTAGGTCTCTTAAGGTAGAAAATCTATAAGGTAATTTAAAAAAAAAAAAAAAAAAAAAATATATATATATATATATATATATATATATATATATTACTTTTACGTGATTTCTCCGCAACCATCTCACGGATTCCGGCCAAATTTGGCTTGTAAGTGTTATTGTAAAATATAATAGTTACTTTTAGATTGCAATGACTAAGTTTGTTACTTTCAAAATAGTGATATTACAAACAGTGTTGGTTATATTGTAATATCTAACATTCAATGTAAATAATTTCAAGAACACTTAATATTGAAAAGTTTAAATTACTCGTATCAACTATATTAAATGCGTTTTACGTTAATTTGTAAGATACTGCTACATGAGTTAAAACGATTTTCGTCACGACTTGAAAACTAATGCAGCTCGTCCTGCTTTCAAAAATATTGTTTATATCATGATATGTCAGATTTAAATGTACTCACTGTTAGCGAGTAACCACGCGGGTGCTTAAAAAAATTAATAGAAATGATTTGCAATAACTTGTATACTTGTGTCCCCGGATTTACCAAATTCGCATCTTGCTAATTGTTAAAAACGAGCTTCGAAAGCGTTACCATGATAGTTTTGCTCGGTATGTAACCTTGTTAAATAAGTACACTACTAATTTCTTTCAATGTGCTAACTTACTGCCGTTTTGAAATAAACAATGTATTGTGTAAGTTACATTTTCATATCACATTCCTTTGTTATAGTTTCAAGTCGTAATTCCGTGCATCTGATAATGTTAAAATGTAAGAGATGGCTTGAAGAAGTGTTTTATATAAAAACTATACAGTAAAAAAACAGTTTTTTTTTTTAAATTCAGGTTTGTGGCTTTTAATTGTTTTACTTGTCTGATCACAAATGTTCTGTATACAGGTAGTAGCACGCATATTGCTCAACAAAAAGATTGGTATTTTTTTGTTTGAAACCTTAAAAATTAAGAAATTCGGATAAAAAAAACTTAAATCGAAATGTGTTGGAAAACTGTCTTTGATGTTCATGAAAATGTTGTAATGAAATCCTCCGGCGGTTTGGCCTTTTTTCAGTGCAAGCTGACCTGACATTAAAGGAACGGGTTCGCCTACGTACTGAAGCGACAACATGTAGTTAAAGTGTTAACGTATTAGTCGTGAAGGGGGTATAGCTCAGTGGTAGAGCATTCGACTGCAGATCGAGAGGTCCCCGGTTCAAACCCGGGTGCCCCCTATTCAAAAATTTTTACTTTCGTTATGTAAATCTGTGACTTACAGCAAATATATAATAAATACGTTTCTGTATATATACGCTGTTTTGAAATAAATCACTTATATGCAACGCTCAAAAAATTTCTGCGTATGTTGGGATTCAAGTGTTTGGACCACAAATTATTCGAACGATTAACCAGGCCAATATATATACTTTCTTCCCCCGGCCTTCTCTCAAACGACACGTGACACTGACTGGAGCCGGAAATACGTGGTGGTTTTTTAATTTTCAATGTTAAGGTTGCAATTTGTGATTATGTTTTGGTACATAAGTTTTATACCAGTAATACATAAATTTTTTCTGGTAAAAATAAGAGATTGGCATGTGTATGTGTGTGTTGGTGTGTGTGTTTTTACAAAATAACAAGTTGGAAATATTATTAGTCTTTCGCTAGATATAGTTAAGCTTAAGCGCTGAAGCTGACAGTTTTTATTATGAACTATGTATCATAACTTAAGTTATTTGAATTTATAAATGGTAATTTATTATATTATTCGGAGTAAGAATAAAATGTTTAATTTGTTAATTCGTAGACTAGTAGTGAAATAATAACTCAAGATTTACTGTATCAATTTTCAACCGTTTAATTCAGTGCATGTGTGGGTGCAGAACAATATTATATTTATATTAAATTGATTTTCAGAATTGTCACTAGTTTAACTGATTAACTGGTGCCCGGTGTCGCAAGGCTCGTACAGAATTCCTGACCCACGCATAGGGCTTCAATCAGACGTGTTAGGGTAAATCGTTGGACAGAGACGGGTAGGTTAGTAAGCTAACATTGTCGATCGAGCTGAATAATCAGTGCTCAGGGACGTAGTCGTTCCCCAGTTTTAGCGGTACATGAAAAAAAAAGTGTAAATTAATTTGACCTGCAAGTAACTTCAGTAAGTATCAATAATGGTAAGGCTCGATCCCCGGTGGGGCCCGGGCACGAACTTATCGAATGTGGGAAACGTGGCGGAAGTTGCTGTTGGACTACGGGTTTCCTCAGGGAGCTTCCGTTTCCCCCGCCTTTCTCATTCCGTCGCTGGCCCACGCTCATCTCACCACTTCAAATTTGCTAACATATTCGATTGGTTGAATAATAAAATGGTTACTTTAGGATGTTCTCTAGGTGACCAAACACACTATATGGCGACAAGTAATAAGGTCCCGAGAAAAGGTATGTGTACTCTACATTATTATTGGGTTTAGGGCATCAAGTTAAAGTCAATATGCGATAATTTATATAGGACTGTTTAATCTAGGTTTCTTTACCAGTGCAGCCATGGGCAAAGAAGCCGACAGGTTCTACATTTTCATGAAAAGTAGTATTTTTTCTTATTTAGATCATATAGAAAAGAAGGTAATTTGTTTTATCCCTTCCTGCTGTCTGGTACAGTCCATTAAAATATGAATGTTTTGTGTCGTTCAGAGGACATGGATCAACCATGAAGTACTGTCAAATTAAAACAAAAGTAAAAATACCTAGAATATTAAAGTTTTTGATCAAAGTTTTTGGAAACATGTTTCGCTTATCTCTTTGAAATAACACAAGAAAATGATTATGCACAATATTTGTAGAATTTAAACATTTTTGCTACTGTCACTTTTTTTTTCAACTTTCTGTCTTTCTTGTAACCCAAGACATTTGGAACATTGTCAACTAATGGAGAACCGATGTTCGATACGAATGTTGACTTTCGTCTTTATAGGTCAAGGGCGCCATTTACCAAGGGCATCAAATGCGTTATATAAAGGAAACAACTTCCGTTACGAAATTAATCGATATATTCCTATTGTGAAAATTAACGAAAAGATAACACACTTCGGGCTAGGACGCAATGCTATTGTTAATTCAAAATGCTCATTAAAACACTGTTTAGCTCTCCAACATATCAAAGATAAAAAACAGCCTTTTCAGACTGGCGTACTTCAAAATATACTAAGCGAATGCGTGCTGGACTCTGATAGATTCGTGCACAGAACTTTGCCACAGACATTCTACCAACAAAATTATATGAAAAATTGATTGGCGGGGAACATGCACGCTAGTTCAGCGCTAGACTTGTGTTTGCTAAGTGGTATTTTATGCACTCTTCATGGTCGCCATTGTAGCTTTGTTGCTTCAGAGCCTCTAACGAACAAAACAGCTCAAGGTTTCGATTAAAGATCACCTCCCAGTGTTACTCGGGGGGCCGTATCCAGTTAAAAGTATTTATTTACATAGTTTCTGGAGCTTGAATTTTGAAACACTTCGTATATTTACATTTGCATGTTTGCGTACTAGTACCTTAATGTGTACTGATCTATGTCTCAAGGCAAAAACATTGTAAGTAATGCTCGCACTTTTGGGTTTTTGGTTGTATTAGTTCGTGCCTCAGATTTTCCTTTTTCGTTCAGTACTCCTAGTGTGCATCAAAATGAAGTGTTCATGTTATATGTTGTCAGAGAATTTATATATGTGCCGATGAATGAGTCGCACATCTTGCATTGTGAGACTCTTCCAGTCGACACTATTCTTGCACGTCATGAACACGTTATAACATAATGAATGAAATTTGAGAATTGTATGAAACTAGAAAATAATGAATGTAGATATCACGCATAAAAATATAAGCGTTAATCGAAAACACAAGTAGCAGACTAGTCACAGATTGAAACATTTAGTAGGACGTCATCCCTGCAAAATTATTTTGTAGTAACCACAAAAAAATTTTGTTGTGGCCACAGTATTTTAGTGGTGACAACAAATTATAAATTTAATTTTGCAGTGTGAATACTCACAAAATATTTTGTAGCTGCCACAAAATATTTTTCCCTGTAAATTTATTATTATTGTGTTTACTTTTAATTCGAAGCAAATGTGAAGTTATGGTATTTATTTTGCCTGTAAAAATAATGTAAAACTAATCTCATGGTTTTTTTTTTTTTTTTTTTGTAATTTATGTCAACCACTGTTAGGGGACTTGTTTTTTCTTCCCGTGTTCTGCTGGTCTTACATTCAGTAATTCTTCTGCAGCAATTTCCGTTGTATGATATTGCATATTTATAATCGAGAGTTATGTGAAACATTGCTCAGAAACAAGTCAACACTACCAAACTCGATCCTAAAATATCCTCTTCCAACGGTAAAACCATCAAATGTTTTTTTCCATCGTTGATACATTTTAGTTCTACATATTGTTTCTGTAATGCTACACTTTGTAGTTTATTATTTTGAAAGCAGTCTCTAGCAAGATACATGATTATTTTAGAAACCGGCTATGCTGTTAAAATGGTAAGTTTTGTCACCGACTCGATTTTTCGACACCTGCATAATGGTTGGCAAGTGATCACACGTTGTGGTAGGTTTAATTTGACGACAAATACCTTCGTTAATTAGTTTTCTTGCAGACGATCACTTGATAAACTGAACTGATACTCAGATAGACATCGAGAACAGCAAATACAGCCTTGCATTTTTGTTTTATTGTGAATTTTCTGTGACACTTTTAATCTGGCACATTATTTCATCTAATACGTAATGAAAAACAGGCAAATATAAAAATATATTCAGTATATGACTAACACACGCCACATCACTCGCTCTCTTCCGTTCGTAAAAACATAATTGAAAAATGCAGAATTTTTTGCTTCGCTGTAAACTAAATATGAATATTAAAAAAAAGGCGTTGATAAGAGGAAATTCCCAATAATGTCACAGTGGTGACGAATACACACACACACACACGCGCATGTGTGTGTAAGTTATATGTGATCGGACTAATGAGGTAAGAGTTTGTCGATCTTATACATAAATATATTCTAATATCCATAAAATTATATATATATACGTGTGTGAAATGGATGTTGGTTTTCATGTCTGTATGAGATCGATAAACCCCGACATCGTTTGACCTATCACCATGAAACTTGGCATATAAACATTTTTTGGAGAAGGTTTTCATGCTATCCATTTTACTCTTACTCGCCAACTCGCCATTAGATGGCACTGCATCGTGTCAATTTCTATGCCTTTTAACCGATCACCATGAAAATAATTATAAATTTTAACATGGAGTGCATTATAGCGATATACGTCCATTTCTCTATAACTCGCCACTAGATGGCGTTGCAGTGCATCAACGTCTGTACCTAGCTGCCCCTTATGTCATATAAAGCATACTGGGGGTGGGATGGGTTAGGGAACTTCGCAGTTCGACCAACATCAATTTTTATAGATACACTGGCATGACAAACTTCGAACGGGTTCTGCTATTTGTAGTACAAAAATAATTCTCACAATGTGATGATTTTTTGCTACGTGTCTGTAACAGGTCCAGAAACATTTCGTAAGTTTGCGTATTATTTGAGACAATTTCCATAGTCATATTATACATGAAGGTATACACGTATTTATAGTATGACAGGTATAAATGAGTTTATCTCTTCCCAGAATTTACTTAGCCGGTTTAGGAAACTTATAAATAACCTATTTTAGAAGGAATTAATCAACCGAAAATGTGTATTTGTTTGTAAAGACGGCTCGGGATTTCTAACATTATAAAACCAGAATAGTTCTTACGCATCGTTGAAAACTAGCGGATTTCATACCAACGCCAAAAATATACGTAGCCTGTGAACTTGGCTTTAAACTCCAGCCTTTTATGAATTTATTAAATAATTCAGAGAAAAAAATAATGTACGCGCTTACCACACGTTTCTGTGTTCCATACATTAATGAACTTTTCCGAGATAGCAGATGCGACAGCGCCAGTCCACACACGCAACCAGCCTCCCTCGCCAGCTTTGCGGTTTGCATAACAAGCCGGGCGAGCAGCTAGCGTGCCTGACAGCTACCTGTGTTTCACGCACAGATAAGCCATCTACCGGTCCCCGATAAAGAGGCACGTGTGCGCTCGTGCGTAGGAAGGAAGTGTTTTGGGTTTGGAAAGGGGAGGGGAGTGCGTGTTGGTTCCTGCCAATAACGGAGAGAGCGAAACGATCCGGTTTATCTTGACAGGATCAGCTGTTTTTGAAGGGAGCAGGTTTATGTACCCCCTGAATAACAGTCGCGGCCAACCCCGCACCCCTCGTGAGGTGCCAATCAAAAAGCTCTCCTCTCGTCATTTGCCATCCCTCTAGTTGCAACGAAGCGCGAGCGGGGGAGTATGAAGGGATGGTGGTTACACGGAGGGGTGAGTGGACTCGTCCTACTGATTGCTCGCCAGGAGACAGAGCTGATAAGGAGGTGTGAATTAGCTCTGACGACACTTAGCTGCACCGTGCAAATGTACTCGGATCACTGCCGCTGACGGGTTTACGAGCTTCTCCTTCCGTTCGGCTGAGCACGAACCTGGCGCTTTTTTTTTTTTTTTGGTGCCGTGGAAAATGTACAGCTGCTTCGGCGTCCAGGTCTGCATAGCATTGTTCTATGATTTACTACGTGTTAATGCAAGGCTTGACAGTTCTGTAGGAGAAACTGAGTTGGTGTTCGTATGCTTTCTACACCTATAACCAAATCAAAGATACATTTGCGGCCACCTGCGAACCGTTTGTGTCATAATCTACATCAGTCTAGTAACACATATGTTGGTATGACAAAACATCAGGTTTATAACATAACGAGGGAAGTTTAAACGGTTCTTCAAACGGGAACATAGTAAAAACTTTTCCAACTGCTGAATATCGTGTTCCGTAAATTTGTTATGAACTGACTACAATAACTGAAAATCAAGTGGAACGTAACCAAGTAGATTTCAGTAATTAAAAACAGAATATATAATAAATTGTGCAGTCTGTGGAAATCACGACAGTTTGATAAAAAAAACCGTTTATTAATTATATATAATACATTTAAGCCGATTTTGGTTGATTTTGTTTCAATATTGTTGTATTTGAATAGGAAAATACACAGGACTATATTGCATAATTTTGCTGCCAACCATAGAAAGAGTAGGGCAACTATAGTTAATGGTGACTTATACGCAGTAACGGCTAGTGATATTTTTCAAAGGTTAAATTTTTAGTGCTCACTTTATCCCGAATGACCTATATAATCTTTCATGCAAGACTAGCCCATACACTACACGCAACTGCCACGGTTGGCCAATGACTGGAGCACTCGCTTCTTACAAAAGGGATTCAGGTTCATTCCCTGCGGAGAATCGGGCAGGACGATGTCGATGGTTGACGGGTTTTCTCAGGAATCTCGCCTTTCCCGCCCCTTCAATCCGGCACTCTTCCATACTCACATCATGTCATCCCTCACCAGCGCTAAAGATCTCTTTAGTCCCTCCAACTCTTCCGCTGCCGCACAATCTTCGTCAATGCACTGTTATCACTGGCTGACTACTACGTTTCACCCATGCTGCTCCTTGCAATCATCGCCAAGTCGTCTTCTCACCTCTAGCTGACTTCACCGTCTCTTCCTCGGCCCTTCCTGTGCACACACAGGCTAAACGCCAAACAATCACTTTCCGCACAGCTACTATCAGCCACCACACCCACATCATACTCCCAGCTCAGCAATGACTCGGAACGAGCTTGATCGCAAGGGAGAGCGCCATTCTAGGGTGGTTGTCGGTTTCGAAGCCGTACTTACTTTCCTTCCTGACGTCTCAGGCAAGTGGATAATGGCGTGAACGACAGTGAAGGAGTGGGAGGTAACCCGCCTTTGTATTGAGGGCACCCCCTTGTATATTCTACCCCACGAACGAGTGTATTTATTAGAGCCGGTTATTGTCACTTTAAAGGTTAAATTAATTACTTTATTTCTCATTACTTTTTTTATTTATGGCGTCTTTTTAAATCTCAGTAACGGCATGTTCATCCAAACGTCCTATAACTAGGGACCGGCAAATTTCGCTGATTTAATGACCTAAACCTTCATGTTACAATTCACATTCCTATGCATACTCAAGCCCCGATCATTTGTCCACTAGCTGCTACTCAGTGGAACAACAGACAATGAACGAATATACGGGGCTAGGGTATGCATAGGACAATGGATTCTAACATGCAAGTAATTGAGTCGGTGTAATTTTCCGGCCTCTACCTATAACGCTCTTTGAATGCAATGCCTAAGCAGTCATCACTCCCACATGTTGAACAGTTATCCAATATACTAACATCCGCTAAAGGCCTGTGTAATGCTCTATGGCCTGGGCTAAAAATGACATCTGAAATTATCGCACAAATAATTATTTAAGCCTAACGAAATTTTTTTGAACCAAATCGTGTGAAGTACATAACTGACACTCTTCACAAGGCAGAAATACGTTAGCATAGAGTAGCGATGAAATACGAGAGCGTGCGAAGCGGTAGATACCCGAGAAAATCAGCCAACCAACCACAACGAGTACAACGTCCCCAACCTTCGCTTCTGCGAAAGTCTGAAACATTCCCCACCGGAAATAGAACTTGGATCCCTGCGGTGGAAGGCAAGAGGTCTTACCACTTTAACAACGCGTCCCCTCATTTGTTGTTTAGTTACTTGGTCTCGGGATGGTTTAATTGTTCCAAAATATTTGTATTGCTATTACAGACAATACAGTTACGATAATCCCACCAAGGCGATCCGGGTTCGATTCCCGGCGGGGTCGGTCCACGGATTTTCGTATGTGGGAATCGTGCCGGACGATGCCGCTGGTCGGCGGGTTTTCTTAGTAATCTTCCGTTTCCCCCGCCCTTTCATTCCGGCGCTGCTTCATACTCACGTCATATTGCCCCTCACCAGCGCTAAAGATCTCGATGTTAAGTGCTGACAAATCTGTTCACTTCGCTTCATGGTTACAACAAACGCCAGCCAAGTCGGAAGCTAACAAAATATGTTAAATGGCACGGTGCAACTTTTCTAGACATGCAGATGCACAACGTATAGTTGGTTGTCTTATGAGCAACTCGATTTTTTTTTATTTTGGATTCAGATGTTATATTTTGGCTACGATGAAAATTACGACTGTGTTTAATAACCACGGACGAATAAGGAGGAGTTTTATAAGTTTTATGCGTATGTCTGGCTGTATGTTTGTGGTTCCGTAGCTGCCAAACGTATGGACCTATATCAGTGTTTTTTTAATTGAAAGCTAGTTTCTTCGGAATGGTTCTTAGCTGTAGTTGACGAAAATCTGTCAAGTGTATAAAAGTTATGAACTCTATTTCCGAATTGGTACGAGAGTTTTTTTCATTTACATATAGTGTAATATTTGCTATACTGACATACCTTATTTATTCAATCAAAGTGAATTTTGGTACATGTTTAAAATACGATGGTCCTGTAACGTTATAGAAAACTGGACCTGATGGTTGCCCAAAGAAGTGCCTATAATTTAGTCCAGTATTTCCGTGCAATTAAGTGATTAGCACGTGTTGTAAATATGACAAATGTTTAATCATCAAACAAACGGAATAAAATTAGCAAAACTGAAATAGAATAAAACAAAACAAAATCCACAAAATTACATATCATTCCAAAAATTGAAGTTAAATGTATTTCGATATGGGCTTACATTTTAGAACTGTCACATACAAACACACAGAATACTTACATTTTGATGCAGTTACTTTTTTTTTTATACAAGTTTCCTCATTTAAATATCTCATTGTGTTTACTTAGCTGTCCTCCGAAGTCTGACGCATTTAATTGTGAGCAATAATTTGAAACAATTATTCTTTATGGAATCGTTTTATGTGTCGGAATTAATTTTAATTTTTTGTTATTTCTTACACTATCCTCATTATTCATTTGTAGGTAAGAATAACTAAGAGTAAGTCAAATAAAATGTAAATAAACTAAGTCTAAAAAAGTGATCACTTTAAAGAAAATAACCTACTCAAGTTAACACATGCAGGGCCGATAACAAAGTAGCTTTAAAAGAACTTGCCAGCGAAAGTCCCCTTCAACTGACCTATTTCCACAGCTGATACTTTTTCTACATAAAGCATATCGAATAGTACTGCTGTGATGAACCAGCGAGTGCGCGGCATCTTGCAGGTGTGCCAGCCACTGGGACTTCAAGGTCAGCGTGCACCAATCTACCACAACTATTACATCACTTCAGCGGCTGTGGAGCGCTGATGTCTCGGGAGCACGAAAGCGGGTCTTTGGTCGGCTGTGATCGGAGAACTTCGTTATGATTCGAGCCGCCTCTCCCTCGCTCACGGTTCGGCTCAATGGTTCGGCTAAGGTAAATTCTACTACGTGTTGGTAACAAAATTTGTTTTCTTATGGGAGATAATGGCACACGGAATGTTTCAGTAATTTAACTTAATTTTAAAGTGAAAATAAACCAATTTCACGTTTTAAATTATCATCTTAATGTAACTTAAAATTCACGAAAGCTCAATGATTGGTCAGTTTGCGCCCGTTAACGATATAAGCTCTCAAGCGACAGTGTGCCAAATTTTTAACACTGACCTTACACCAGGGGTAGAATTAACCTTACCTATACTCACTCGAACAAACTCCGTGACATTATTGGTTTCACGCCTTCGAATCTTAGAGAAGCAGTAGCTAGAGCACTAGCCTCCAACCAAGTGTAAACTTTTCAACACTCTTCAAAATTATCATCTGTTGGCCCAATAAAACAAATTTTTAATTAATTACAAGTTATACTGAACGCTCAGTTTATAGTGAACAGCTAGTTTTATGTGGTAGCGCTGGCCAGGTGCGACAAAGCATCCTCGAGGTCACTGGAGTAGATGATAGGAGTGCAACGCGACTCCCGCACCAGAAGAGCAAGAGGGCTGTCGGCCATCCGCGGACCGTGACGAATGTCCACGCCGCAGCGCGCCTTTTTTATTTTTACTATTATTATTATTGCTATATGTGCACTAAGTGGTGATCCCGCCCCTCCTGCAGGCTGACGGGGATAGCATCTAGGCTGCTGTGTATCATTAATGGCGTCGACACTTGAAGGTCACGCCGAGCGCATATAGACTTCAGGTCGCCTCCGACATGGGCGCGGGGCCTGCCCCCCGCTAAAGGTCGGCCTTCCAATTTCGTAATTCTCTCACGTCTCGCTTCGCATGTATGGCAACTGTGCAAAACTTAACTGTAGAGCCGTGCAGATTATTTGGCGACAGGCTACTAAGGTTAATTCTACTATAAATTGGAAAGAAAATGTTTTTTCTTAAGGGAGAGTTTGGCACAGTGAAAATTTCTGCCGCTACTATCGCTGCTATCGCAGGGACCAGAAAAATACGAAACTGTAGTAAAATTAAATTTAAATAAACTTGGAAATGACAGAATTCATTTAACTTAATTTTAAAGTGAAAATAAACAAATTTCGCGTTTTAAATTATCAACTTTATGTAACTTAAAATTTAGGAAAGCCCTCGCTTCCTGCATTTCCCGAATCCCAGACGTACAATTATTTTCCTCGCCACTGCTCTGAGACTGAACAGTTTGCACCCAATAGAGATACCAGCGCTAAAGCGGCATAAATTTTTCCCTGTGACAAACCTTTAACATTGATCTTTCTAACCTAGTAGAATTAACCTTAGTTTGGCACAGACCACTCCCTCCTCTGTTGCTCGTGACAATTTAAGTTACTATATGTTAGTTTACATTATTTTAAGTTAGTTTATCTAAGTTAACCAATTTTAAGTTAATTTATTTAAGTTTAAATGCCAAAAATATTATGCGAGTAATAGAATGGTGGTTTTGTTAGGTTGGGGAATTAATTAAGGTGCTCGCTTTCTGGCCGTGTGTGAGTAAGAGACGTCGCCAAAGGGCGACACACAAATTCCGTGAGTAAATTTTCAGATATAACAGGTTGGAAAATGTATTTTAAGTCATTTTAAAAGGCTCCGAAACGACGTTTCAAATTGATGTGATGTTTTGAAACCACCTTTACTTCATAGTTTAAAGTGTTTTTTCTTTTCGTACATTGACACAACGGGCGTGTTGTGGAACAGATTCGTAAATAACCCTATTTATTAACTCACTGAAACGTATGGCCTTTAATTGTTATTGTATTTCCCAAACCTAACAAAGCCGCCCTTCGAAATCTCTAATATATATATATATATATATATATATATATATATATATATATATATATATATATATCCTCATGACTCCGTAAATGTCCAATGAATGTAATATCAAATAATTATAATTATATGTTAGTGATTTAAGTGATTTTGGTCAGTTAATTGACAGTGACGTTTTCAGCGCTGATGAGGGTTGACATGACGTACGTATAGAGCAGCGCCGGAATGGAGGGGCGGAAGAAACTGGAGATCCCCGAGAAAACCTGCCGACCTACGGCATCGTCCGGTACGAAAATACGGGTTGACCACCGCCAGGAATCAGTCCTGGATCGTCGCTGGTAAGATTTTTCCCTGTCCAACATCTATGTGCCGTTGGAGATGATGATCTCGGATCTCGATATGTAAGGTATTAAGGGCGCGATCTACCGCAATTTTCATCACCATTATTTTATTTTTTATTTGCACAAGACATTTTTTTTCTTATTTTAGATACAAAATGTGACTAAATTTGACTCTTATGAAAATTTTTTATCTGTCATAGTTTTCGCGTAATGGCATGTTAAAATAATATTTTTCATGTTTCCGTTTCAACGACCACACTAAAACCAACTGATATACCAAACTAAAAAAATTCACAGTGGATAAAGACATTGCAGGCTACAATGCGATGCTCATAAAATTAAAGAAAAAATATTATTTGTATTTTTAAAAAAATTATTGAATTTTTTAAATTTGAATTTTTAGTTTCAGCATTTTTTTAAAATTCAAATAATTTTTATTATTTATTTTTATGAGCATGTCATTGTAGCCTGCAATGTTCAATGAATAACATATAATTTTATGTTTATAAAACACATTGTTGTTTTTGTACACGTAACTAGTGCCACAGTATCCTGCTATACAACTGCAGTTTCATTTCCTGTAGTTGTTGTTACTGTATTGGTGTCGTAGTGCAGATTAAAATATTAAGTACAACCGACCAATCTAACTGCAGTATACGGGTACCGTAAACTGAGTATATGTACTTATGCCGATTGTTGAAAGATTTGAGGATATTAAATTATTCTGTATGCCCAGTCGTGATCAGTTTTCATTATAACAAATGTCCGAGAAACGAATAATTTTGTGTTGCAGTGTTACCCATGCTAGTGAAAAGTTTACTCACTTTACGGTAAGTTATGTTTAATGTTAACGTAAAACATTGTTAAACCGAGCTTTATTTCTTACTTTCTCGGACGGAAAACGTAACACTGAAATTCGGGTCCGAAATGTGTTATCAGATTAAATTTATTTTAGCGCCCTCAAACTTATTTTTATGTGATACAGAACCGTCTGCTGTGCCGCTTCGCACCGCAACGATTAACAAAACCAACAACAGTTAACAATTGTCTTAGCTAAATATGGTTACATAACAAAGTGAAACATCTCTTAGTTAAGTTACCAACTAAATCTAAGCACGAATGTTCAAATATGATATTATTTTATTGAATGTAGGTTTTTGCTTGGGTGTAGCACGCCTACTTTATTTAGAAAAGTAGATTTAACACATACGGATTTTGGGAAATGCCTGCTTTGAAATGGTTGCTCCTCATATACGGTAGACAGAGCGTTCGCTGTACAGCAAGTTTGGTAACCTGTCCTTCAACTGTTGCCACTACCAAACATCAACAACAATTTGCCCGTTAGAAACAGTCTCACAAAACGTATTTTAGTCTTATATCCTGTGTTTAAAAATATTGATTCTATAGGACAAATTATTATTTTTTAAAATACTGTATCAGATGAAGAAGCTTACAACATGTCTTATTATAACTATGTATAACACCCAAGACAAGGCGACATCGCCTTAACTGCGCCGTTAATAAAGTTGTATTATTATTATTATTATATTTCAATAACGTACACTTTTTTTTTTTTGTTTCGGGAAGAATGGCACTAATTATTGAACCCATCGCATAGAATAAAAAATGTGGGCACTGTTCTCATTGGAACTTCGTATGTAAATTTTATGGGTATCAAAGAAATGTACACTTCAAAGATATGTGAAACGAAGTGGTATAAAAAGGCTATATAATCACTTGTTACTATGACCGCTATCAAAAAAAAATAGTTTCCAATAACCATATAGAATGTTTGTATTTGTTCAGACCCTTGCTCCTAGAAGACGGCGGACGTGGCAACACTGATCAGCACTTGTCTGAGCTGGGCGGGCTAGGCGCACGCGCGCACGGGCTCTTTGACCCCTCCAAGGTCGCCGGGCCCGTGTGTCCGATGGCCCGACGTGTCGCCCTGCCCCCGCATCGGATGTCTTGTCTCGGCCGACGCTACCAAGGATGTAGAGAAGAGGGGGGTACAGTTTGCTGCACGTGCGGACTACACCAGGTCCGTGCCGCCTCCTCGCCCGGTACAGTAGCTTCCAGCCACGCGTCACAGCCAGGCTCCTACAACGCGAATGAAAAAAAATTACTCCACTGTATACATGATGTACGAGTTCTTTGTTTTAAAACCGTACTATTTGTTTTAGAGCATACATAAAAAATGTATGTTTGAAGAACCAACTTAATGTACGTGTTCTTTAACATTTCTGCCCTAAATTTCTTCTATGAGTTAAATGCAATTTGTAAACAGTGATAGAAAAATTTGGATACAAATTTTTTTCTGTCACAGTTTACAAATTGCATTTACCTAACTAATAATGTAAATTTAGAGTAGAAAAGTTTTAGAACACATACGGTACATTATATAGGTTGTTCAAACAAATATTCTTTATTTATACACTGAGATGCGCAACTTTATTCATTCGTAAAGTTTGTAAATAAATGGGTGTATGCTATAGTTATGTAATTAGTCAAAATTGTCATAGAGACTTCAATCAAGTTTTATTTTATTCAGTATTTCAATGTGAACTGTTTTATGTATAGGGAATAACCCAATTAACTTATTTCGATGTTAACTAAATTTCATACTTAATTGCCGGCC
>PNEQ01030464.1:0-49827 GCA_003012365.1 Medauroidea extradentata | reverse complement strand
TTGGGCTAGACGGCGCGGCGCCGCGCGCCAGAGATATTCTGTCTTCAACCTGCCGCCAAAACAACAGCGATTCGCGGAACTCGTCAAGAGGGGCATAAATGTTAATTTTATACTATCCTTTTAGTTTCGTCCACTGATACCCCCCATCTATCTCGTAAAACAAAAAAGTTTCTCGCTTACTATATTTTACCCTGCATTTTCCGGTCAAAAATTTTCATGCCATTGTTAAACTTTTTTTTACATAGTAAATAACTGTCATAAAGAAAATTAATTAATAGCGTCGTTGACAAGATAGTTCAATTATACTGTGTAATTTTTTTAAAGTCGATTGACGGAATAGTTTTCGATTGGTGATGAGTTAGGTTTCTGTGATTTTTCGGGCGCGCGAGCATGACTTCGCTAGCGGTAGCTGCGAAAGACCCAAAATGGCGGACGATTATACCTAGTCTTTATAGAGCCCTAAGTTTGATATGTTCGTCAGTCAGTGAACTTATTTTACGTATAGAGATAATAAACATCCTAGCCACAGAAAAAGTCTCATATTTTGTTGTTCTAATGCTTCACTAACCATTTATGGCATCAAAGAAATTTTTTTTTGTAAAACAAGTGATTGGAAGTCGTTAAGAAATATGTAATGTTAGAAAGTACAGTACGTATAATTTCCCTAGAATGCATTTCTTATACACATTTCACAAGACACCTTTACCTCGATAAATTAAAAATAAATATAACAATTTCATTACAATATTGATCTCATAGATACAGTCTGCACAGAGCTCATAGATTCAGGACTAGAAAACTTAATCTAAAGACAGTAATGACATCGCTTACTTTTTGACACAGACGAGCGGCTGTTTGCCGTGGCCTGCGCTTCGCTCGCTGTAGCTGACGGGTCAGATTTTTCTCCCGGGAAAATGTACGAGCGACCCGAGTCTCTGAAACAAAATGATTTAATTTCATAACAAACGTGCATTTGTACGTAAGACGTATGAGGTTAACATAATTTAAATCCCTCTGGGTAAACTTTCTTAGATAATTCATTAGAAAACAACCCTGTAAAATCATCAGATGTACAGTTTCTGTAACACAATAACACACTACGACATGAAGCAATGAAACTGAACCAAGCTGTACAAGTGTGACTCGCTCATCCATGAGCCAGGTACATAACCCACGTTAAGGTTAATCCTACTACAGGTTAGAAAGATAATCGCATTTCATTTGGAAGAATTCGACAAGGGACGATTTACACCGCTAGCTGCTCTGGAGTAGGTAAGGAGTCTAAATAAGTGGAGAAGGGTGGTCGTTTTGCATGGAAGGCAGTATTACATCTGACAAAGTAGCTCGGGAGAAGATGCAAGCTTGAGGAAGACTCCAGATATACAGGATTTTCACATTTTGTTAATTATTATTTGATATCTTTTTTTTAAATACTTAAAGTTCATAACTGACTTACACAACTATCCAACAAGAATAGCGTCCTACCGTAATATTTTATTTGCACATTTAGTTCGACATTTTGGCTTCAATGTTTCGTAAGTGTTGCATCTTTCCCGAGTTACCATACTTTCTGAGCACGTGATAAAAATGCGCCTACTAGAGTTCGCTATTTACGGTGACCGATGTTGTATTATTAGAGGATTTGTTCTTCATCTCTTGCATGCTTCTAGTAGGTGTGTATACCTCTGTCATTCTAATAGCTCCACAGACAACTCAGAGCTGTGTATAATTTGGCCCGGTACACACTGTCCTTGATTACTTCCTTAATTCTGTTAATAAACGTCGATTGAGATTTCATGCCAGAATTCTGTTGAAAAACGTCTGTGTTGTGTACACGCTATCGCTGTTTACGTCTATGTTTCGTACATAAAGGAGAAAAATGTACGTGTTAAGTTGGTTTTTAGATTTCCATAAATTACAACAGTACACTTGCCGAAAACTATTTCATAACAAGATTCGCACGTAGTTGCCAAATAAGTGAAAGTATTTTGTATTACGTAAGTCCTGAAACATCCGACGGTCGTGTGTTCAGTAGGAAACAAGAATTTTATTTCTGTTTAAAGCATACTGGCAACCCTGCTTGCGTACGTCGCATGCGCGGTGGCTGGAACTGTGCATTGCGCATTCGCATGAACATGCACTACGATGAAAAATAGGTCCGGCCCTATCTGTGAAATTAAGTACGGAATTCTGTCTGGAACCGACGCAATGGCGGTGTGCACTGTCGCAGTGCTACTTGTACTGAATTAGGTACGGAATTCGATGCTGAATTATGGAGACCAGGCTTTATTGCTAAACACCGCTTCTCTTGGATAAGATAACTTGCTTTCCCGTAGGGTATAATAAAACGATAGATTGTGATAATATTTTTTAAAAACTATTTTTAATTAAGAATAATTGCAAGATTAAAGTCATTTACGGAAAAACGAAGTGATTTCTGGTATCAAATGTTATTCCCAGTCAATAAATAAAACAATTTCCATAACAACGAAAGCTTTCTAAACAGGAAATGATGACTCCTAATGTTGCCACCATACCGACACCATAGCGCAACAACAGGCGGAAATTGCTCCTTGTCAATTTAATAACATTGAGCCTCTAACATTTTGTAGAATTAACCTTAGTAGTACATTACTGTACCTTGAGCCCCTACATCTGAGGTAGCATTTAGGATGAAGTTTACTCCACATTGCCATCACACGTGACACCACCATACATAACACATTTCATAAAAGTTCACAAGTAACTAATTTCAGGTACTAAATAAGCACCTGATTCGTAAAACGGCCTCTATACTCAAGAACTTTTGCGTTTTACTGTAATCTCGAGGTGCTCTTTTTCAACTCAGCACTTTCAGTCGTGAAGAGATTTCGCATTTCATGGGAAGCGATCTGATCCGACTGTACAACATGAGCACGTAGTATTTTTATTCCTGCAGAAACCAATACATTAGAGTACTTTAATTATTACTGAGATCGTTATACTGGATAATTCATTTCTCGTCTCTTTCACACTATGTCACCTACCAGTCCTATGTTTCCCATACAAATCAGAGCGGTTTATAGTCATTGTTAGAGCCAAGATTATTTCGCGGATTCATTTTAGGCCAGGTTGAATGTCGATAACATATGCGTCTCCATCATTTCTGTGATTGGACGACAGTTTTTTGACACTCCATTAACGAATGCAAGCCAATAATACCCGGTTGTAGCCTGTGCGTGTAAAGAACAGCGAATTCTAGTCGGCTGCCAGATGCATCCGTAAAGTAATCTTGCCTCTAGTGACTGCTAAGCACCGTTGAAACCATACAGGTATGGACACTAGTGTATCTACCAATGCTACTGAGTTGACCCCTTCATGTCTTAAAGCGCTACTGTTCCAGTGGTCTTGTTGTAACATTGCTATATACCACCATAATACTAGTGCCCCTAGCGACTGCAACAAGCACTTGCTATTCTTAGTTCCATTTACACAATGTTAAAACAAACATCACTGTACCAGTGGCTCCAATCAGTCATATGCGGGTCAATTTTCAACTCCAGGGTCCAGACCAGTTCTTCTATGGATGTGCTGGCCCCCGTAGCGTAGTCGGTTAGGCGCCGGTCTATGGTGCGATAGGTCATGAGTTCAAATCCTGACTCAGGCATGGCAGTTGTGTTGTCCCCTCACCTCACTTCGGTTCTTTGTTTAGACCCCGTTGTTAAAAGGCCATAAAACCTGTTCACCTCACCTTCTATGGCCCCGAGTCTTAAATTTGCCCTGTCGCCGGTCGCTGATTGGCTGCCCTAGTCAGTGCACACGTGTGTACGCCATCAAAGCTGCACATAGACACTAGGGCAGCTAAGTAGTGACAAGCAGTAAGGCCCCCGAGGCAACGCTATCACACTTAATATACCGACCTTCTACTAAAGACGGTCATGTTGGAATACATCCACGCTCCACCGCTGGGCAGATGCCAGTGAGAAAGAGCGCGATACTTACGAAGATGAGAGCATGAGGTCGAGGTACTTGGGTGCTGTCTGGACACGACGCTGGTACTGTTGTCGCAGGCCGTGCAGGTATCGCAGCAAGTCTCCGCACGGCACGTACTCCATCACCATGCAGTAGGGCCTGGTGAGGGTGCAGCAGCCCAGCATGGCGACCACATTCCTGTGCCGGCCCACCTTCTTCATCATAGAGATCTCCTCCAGGAACTGCTCCGTCTCGTCCTCGCTCGCCTCAGCTGCACCGACACAAGAGGTTAGCTCGTCTTGTGTTTTGTCACAACTATCTTTCAACATGGGGACCCTGCTATGAAGGCTCGTTTTTAGAGATAGTGGTAACAGCAAGAATCTTTCGCGCCACCGTATGTTGCTCAACATTGTAGTTGTTTAAAAACAAGTCACAAATATTCACTAGCGACGCGGGAGTTCGCATTGCCCCCAGTGGCGGCTCGTGGGTTGTTGCCAAGTAGGTCTGTAGTTGCCAAGAGCTGTACAGGATTGTGCGCTGGTTGTCTCTACAGCCACTGACACGCTGATGTGCAGATGCCACTTACTACTGAGTGGTCACAAAATATCGAGTAGCCTGCAAATCTTTCACGGTCTTTGGTCTACGGCGCGTTCATTAAGAGTGTACAGTTCCGACTATCTGCAGCCCCACTTGGGAACAATCCACGAGCCGCCACTGATTGCCCCAGTCAGATGGAGACACATCAATGACGAAAGGAAAACATTGGATATTGATATGTTATATTTAGAGCCACGAAATTTTCGTCAAAAGAGTTTTGCCCCAGTTAGTTTCAGTGCCTTACGTACACATCTGCGGTTGGGCTTTATAATTAGTGATAGGATGTTTTAACTCTCAGCTTCTTGGGGTGCTACCCGCAAATAACATAAAGTAGTGCTGCAGTAACGTTACTGTGATTGGCACAGTCAAATGAAAGACACCACTTCGCAAAGATAAACTACCAACAACCACGAAGCAAAGATGCAGATGTGCACATAAGGCATTAAAGAAACTGGGGTAAGATACTTTTCGAGAAAATTTCGTGCCGCTAATTGCATTTTAGCTTAGCAAACAGTCAACTTTTTCCACAATACATAACTATCTATAGTCATTTGAACTGCACTTTGAACTCTCCGCTCGCCAGAACATTCCCTGATTAGCCAGTATCTAGGGCAGACAAACGAATATGGGAAAGTTTTTGCCGTTAGATAGTTCAAAGTTATATTACAACGACAGAGTTGCCACGTCGAAGGCCGCGACCTTAAACTAGTTTCGTTTACGGCAACCAGGACATCTGCTGATGTTCTTTTCAGGAGTCTAATTACATGCACTTGAAATAGACTTACGTTGCAATGAGTTACGTGACGTGGCAGCCACCTACACGCATGTATCGAGTTTCTTAAAGACTCAAATAACAGTAGATATCACGGCCTAGAGTTTTCTTTTGTGTACTCTCTTCTCCTGGATGGTGGTTTTACTCTGATGCGACGTGTTTCTCGAGCTGTGAGGTAAAGAGTTGCCGCGAGATTTCTATATTGTTGACTAAGAATATAAAAGGGAGCTGTGACACAGACTGACAGAGAGTTTTACCGAAAGGCATCTTGTGTGAGTGAATCGTGGCGATAGTGACGGGTAGTACTCAAGATATTGTGTGCTGCGAGGAGTAGTGTCGACAAGAGTGTTCCGGGACTTAAAGAGGACCATCGAGGTTCTCCAAGCTAGGACATTGGGTCCACCATTTTTGAGTGGTCAGGGAGACATTTTTTGAACAGAGAACTTGCGTAGAGGACTGACGCTTTACTGTTTTGAATTAATTACCATTATATATAAAATAATTATTTGTTTTGTTTGCTACTAACATGTGATATGCTGGTGACTTTAACAGAGACTTTTATGTAGTAGTGTTTGGTTGTTAGTGACATTCAGGCATTTTAATGTAAATAACTGTAAATAAATTAGGTTTGCTTTGCATTTTTTCTTTTACTTAATCAAAGCCCTCTATTCCCCAGCGTTCCTTTCCCAAGTTGTAACATTATTATTATGACTACTACTGATAAGACTATCTTTAAAACTGCAAAATGTATGGCAACCAGTCAGTACCACCGACCAACAACATGCTAATAGTTATTTGACCAAACATCACCATCGCATCGTTACCGGTTTGTATTACCGGCACCGTTCATCCTGATTTTGGTTTCCCAACGTTTCCTGAAATCGCTCCAGGCGAATGATGAGATGGTTCCTCAACGTATATCATCCCCCCCCCTTTTTTTTTCTCGAAATTCATGAGTTTCTGTAACGTTGTGTATAACTGTCTCTAACTACATCGTTGTGTAGTTCAATTGAATGAATAAAACACCAACAGGACTGTCTGTCACACTAGTATTATGTGAGTTGTGTTTAGCTAAATAACTTATATAGCATCCTCTTTAACTACTAATATTGTCTAGTTCGTACTTACAGATGATACACACTCGCAATACGTACCTGTACGCTCGCACTCCATCTAATGAAATAGCAACAGGCAAGAGTATTTCGTGACTTAATTAAAGGCTAGTTTGAACAACGTATAGTTAATGTTCGCTTCTATGATTGGACGACAGCTGTTTTGACGCTTCTTTGGCGACTGTAAACCAGCAATAATTCAATGACCTGCATTTTAGAATCAACTATGCTACGTATACTCAAGCCCCGACCATTTGTCCACTAGCTGCTACTCAGTGGAACAGCAGACAATGTTCGAATATATGGGATGTGATTATGTGTAGGACAATGGTTTCTAGCATGCGGGTCGTTGAATCCGGGAAATTTTCCTGTGCTGCCCGCTGTACTGTTAGAAGCCAATAAACAATCGTCTGTGACCAGTGCGTGTATAGGACTACGACATCTAGGCTGCTGGCGGATAAACCCGCGAAATACTAGTGCCTCAAGGAACAGCACAAATTCTGAGGCACATACGAGCGCGGGTTTCTCACTTTGCGCATTCGGAGCTTAAGATTTCTGGTAATCGGGTATTTCCCGTCTCTAAAGTACGGAAAACTCGTGCCATATGTCGATCTAGCACTTCATCAATTAAGGAAATTTTTCTTTCTAGGTTGATGGCGTACGTACTAGGAAATAGAATATGTACTAGGCTATATGACGGTGCAAGGCCCAGAAAGTTGCGTGGAACGAATTACTATACTGGTCATGTTACCAATTGTCGCAATTAGAGACCCAGAAATTTCCCGTGTTCAACGATGGATCCACGATCCTGTGTAAACTTGTCCGCCTAAACTTGGACATTGGCTGCTGCT
This sequence comes from Medauroidea extradentata, assembly GCA_003012365.1. NCBI lineage: Eukaryota > Metazoa > Arthropoda > Insecta > Phasmatodea > Phasmatidae > Medauroidea > Medauroidea extradentata. The sequence continues at coordinate 42,544 of PNEQ01030464.1, read as the reverse complement.
CTCGTGAGTGACCAGTTATACATCTGACAAGGTAGCGTGGAGTCAGTGAGTGTTTCCAGCAGGTCTGGTTCTGGTTCACAGTCCTCAAGGAAGTGTTTCAGTAACAGTGGCCCAACAATAAAAGTAACGTGTACGTATAGGAGTTGAATATCTAACGCCTTCTCAAATGAATTTGCAAAATTTCCGGGTCTCTACTCACAACTTTAACTGTGCGAAGTGGAATATGGCGTTCCCCATAGATGCCATTAACACTTTCTCTAATACGTGGTCAATAAAGTACATAAATAACTGAGGTATTAAGAAAACATACAGGTACTCAACTAGTATTTCTAGCGTTTTCATGTTTGGTTAAAAACAAAATATGCACAGTGACAGGAAAAGTTTCGCGAATCAATTCTAGAACACTACTGAAGCACTCACGCTTTGTATATTTCGTAACGTCCGTGATTGGGGCGCACCTTTTATAATTCTTCCTGAAGAACTCTGTGCTGATAAAGACTTAGCATATTTCACGTTACACAACTGGCCACATGCTAACTTGCAGCCAACGAACGAACAGTTGGAATTGAAGTATACACAGGATAGTGGAGTATAGACTGAACGTCATTGAACTCACGAAATGTTCCTGTTTCTATATATTAAAATTTTTGTTTTAAAAATGTATGGGTCGAGGTGGTGACTAATCGCAAATATTTATTTTACCAACATTCTCATTAAAATACTAATGATTAGAGATGATGGTATATCGCGAAAATGTTTTGTGCCAACATAGCCTTGAAAACACTGACACAACGTAGCTGTCTATAGACCAATAACGTGCATCAAATATTAAAATAGCGGTATTCTTATTGGCTTAGTCAAATAGGGCAGTAGCTTCGCGTACAAGGAAAAGCCAGTAATCTTTTGATAACTTGAACGTACGTTGAAGCCTAGCAAATAGTCAAGTTTTCCCGCGATAAACCATCATCTCTACTAATGATTCTTACAACAACACGATTGGATTATAAATATCCGACACGACATAGCTGTATAAAGACAGGCGTGAACTATTATACTAGAAGAATTGTCATTGGCTCTGTCAAATATGTCAACAGTATCTTGTACAGACGACAGACACTAACACAAACAGAGCTTGCGACATGCTGAACGTACACTGAAACCTTGCGAAGAGTCAAGTTTTCCGCAATTAAATACCTTTTATAATAATGGCTCTTGAATACATGTTATTCTGAGACCTACAGTATACTGCAAGGAGAGAAATTATTGCAAGATATATTTGTGAAATTCTTTCTAACTGCGTTTTTGTGGTATTCTTGCGTGAAAGTTCATGAGAAAGATATTAGACTCTTGCTGCCCGTAAATGGCATGTGATTCGATATAAAATATCGTTTCACTTTAGGCAACTACTGGTTTGTCAAATCAGTAACATAAGTTTATCAAGTTATTATTAAGTAAATCTCCATTCTAATTATCTTCCTCGCTGATTATGATATGATATAAAACACATGTTCTGAAGCTAGCATTCTGAAAGTGTGCACGAACTTATAAATTACGGTACTCACAAACGCCTCATGAATGCAGTTGCAACTACCAGTGTTGTTGTCAGGACATGTAACTTCAAGCAAGTAACCACACTGGTCACTCTAAGAGGCACCATGTGCAGTTTAACAATGTTTCTGTTTCCCATACACCAATGCCTTTAAATGAGCCGTGTTTGAATTCACCCACGGCACATAGAGGACTCACGTAGTAACTTCTTGACGGCGACGGTGACGGAGCCAGGGACGCCAGCCAGCGCCTCGACTTGTGCCATGAAGACTCGGCCGAACGCGCCCTTGCCCACCTCCTTGATGTAGTGTAGTCGCTCCTCTTTGATCTCGTAGTCGTCCGCGTCCCCTCGCCGTCTCGCGTCCTGTAACCATGCCAGCATCACCTCACAACCACACCTACCATAGCATCTCTGCATTTATTTGTAGAGGTATGTGAGTATTGAGGATTGATTCTTCGTCCGGTTGAACGTCAAGAACCCTTACTGCACTGTTATAGGCTGTTCACGATAAAGTGAACACTACTTAAATTTTCTTTCAGCCGTTTTGTAGCTACCTTAACTAGTTTTGATACGAAGACTTTGAAATATTTAAAAACCAGTTTACACGTTTCACTGCGGTCAAAACTTAACATATACTGCCCAAATAAATATATGTATTATTTATAATATATTTTAGTGAGTGCTCAGTTTATAGTTAACAGACTATACTTCTGTGATTGGAAGGAATTTTTTTTATCACGGCTTTGACGACTGCTATAACCAGATATAAATAAAGAAACAATTCGTGTGGAGTGGATAATCGACGGTGGCCAACACGTGTACAGAACTAAACATATACGAAGCCTAAGCTACGTCGGATGAACCCGCGGAATTCACACACCTCAATTCATTTGACATTTTATATGTCTCGAGTTACCAAAAATCTTGGTGTGTAACACTTGGGAATGGGAGGAAGAATTGTCTACGGCCTGCAATAGGAACCATCACAGCTTTTGTCTAGAATTAATTCGGGAAACCATTGAAGACCTATATTATAATAAATATCGTATGAGGAGGGTCAGAGTCCTATACCCCGAACTACAAATTTACGACTGGGAAGCCGTAAGCATCTGCTTGTCCTGGAGAATTACATGATATGAGGCCCTACAATGGAGAGGCACCGGAATGATAGCAAGACCAGGATACAAATCCTAAAACTGTCGAACGATGTCCAATGATTTACTACTGCGTCACCTTGCTTGGCAGATTGTTCCACCTCGCTCGGTTCTACCCCAATACGTTCGTAGGAGTCGTAAGTCCAGAGTCCCGATAATAAAGAGACGGCATTCGGGTTATTTCAGCACACCGGTGGTGTTACCAACAATTTCGGTAATTCTGGTTCTGTTCGTGAGACGTCATGGCTAAAGACTGTAAATTTACGAGATTATGTCGTGCCAGCAGATTTTTCAAAACCGTGATAGCTATGGACAGAAATTTTTTCGAAAAGATTTTGGCCAAAATTTGTTTTAATGTCTGGCGTGCTAATAGTCAATGATTCGATGTTTCTACCTCTCAGCAGCTCTGAGTTCTACCCGCAAATAACAGACGTGTGGTGTCGCTGTAATCTTATTCTCACTGGTACAGTTAAATGAGAAACGTCTCTGTGCAAATTCACACTGCCAATCACCATGAAGCAGAGCTGATGACGTGTAAGTAAGACACTGAAACAAGCTGATGCCGAAATCGTCGATCTCTTCTCGCCTCGATAATATACTGCCCCTCCAACACCGTGTAGTTACTTGTGCACGACTATATCTAAACTTCTGTAGAACTGATATTGTCGTTGAAAAAAATGCCACCAAAATCATGAAAACAGTACTTTGCGTGATCATGGACATTCCTCTATCGCTTTGATTGTTTTCAGACTTCCCAATGAATCGATCTCTAGATCATTCGGTGTATGAAGTAACAACGACAAAAATGTTTACTTAACGATTATTTTCTTGACCGCTGGCATGTAACACTGGTGTAAATCCGCACCAACAATTTTGTAAACTGTAGAAGTCGCGCGATCTATTAAATCACAACTTTCTCACCCCCTCCACCAACAAATAATCAGACTGTTTATCCTGACTATATAATTATTGTTTAACAAGTTGAGTAACGCGACTGTTTTTCTAAGACACACTGGTAAAGCATGGCAGTCATATTTAACATACGGTTTATATATTTAAATACATTGTACTTGCCTCTATTTCAGCTTCGACGTAGAGAATGTTTCTTTCGTGAAGTGCAGACTTGATGACGTCGGAAAATCTGGTTATGTCACTAAAACAGACAGAATGTATAATGTTCTGTATATTTACAGTCGATTCAGTATAGGTTTGTGTGATTTTTACATTTCACTTCTGAGAAACATGCCTGGCAGTTGAATTGTGTTGACATTTAAACAAACCTGACTTCCTGAAAGAACAGGACCGATTTAATCCTGTTTACCACTTTTCTTGGAAGATAAATGTCAAAATTAATTAAACGAATACTGTACAGACTATACATATTTGTACAAGGTTAGAAAAATGTTGAAGCACTGTATACCGGCAATAGCATTAAAGCAAACGTTAAAATTTTTGGTTACTGCAAAATTATTTTTATTAAAGAAATAAGATGAATTTGTAAAGATTTTTTAAAAATTAAAATACTGTTTTGAAAAATAAAAATGTTCCACTATCGAAAGACATTCGTGAATTTAAAGTGGACGTTTTATTATAACCACCAAAAAAATACGGTACTGTATCTAATTACATTCTTTACAAATTTTTGTTGCAAACATTTTTGTTTTGTACAGCATTGCGTTTAGCTTACTGCAAGCAATCGTTGAATGAGGAACACAACTGAAAAAGTTGGAAAAGTGTCGCACTGTCCGTGTATTCCAAGTGGATCTTACGTATTAAAAAACTGTAATTTTGTTTCTGCCACAATCGTGTTTGCAAACGCATGTAATGTATTGACATTGTCCAGATTAACGGCCGGTTTCATAACATTTGTTCAAAGACTAGTTTATCTAATTACGTCATTAATTTAAACAGAACAAAAGAACATTAGAAATAAAAATTGTTAATGTTAGAAAATCTGTTACTTAGGTCAAACTATGCTGTTCATGCTCTTTACTAAACAAAAACAGTCTGACTTAAGGACGTGTCAAGAGGCAAAAATCGCACTTTATGAAGAATTTTAAGTAAAACAAAGGCACAAGTTGTTAAGAATGGTTTTCTTAGACAAAATTATAATAATCGGCGTTGTTAGCTATAGATTTTTGGGGACATGGCCATTTATAAAATAACTCTTTTTGTACGCTACAAAATTACTTCAATTTTTATGGAAATGAATGACTTTAACATTGAATTGAATTGAATTTATTGCACATAATAATATAAATTATTTGACAATAACAAGGTTTTGGTCTCTTTGAGCAAAATGCTCTAGGTAGAGACCTTATTCTCAATAACAAAAAAATCATAAACTGCCAGTGAGGTAAACATACGAACATAGACAATAAACACACTGCAAGTTGTAGATGAGTGCAACACACAGTAAGAGAGGTAGACAGAACATCACATGAGGTACAAGGAACATAAAACCAAATATACCAAATAGTAGTTTATAACATATTTAGTTAGAATATCGCATGGAAAATTATATTTACAGCATATAACATCAAAAAAGAGCAAACCAAAACTAATAAAAATGCAAACTAATGAGAGGAGGGTGTGCCTAACACCCCCTCCCCAACATATTATCGACTAGGAGCTAAACTGTAATTTAGCTCAGGACTTCGCAAGCGAATTCTCGCACAAAAATATTAAAATAATAATAATTTCGCAACTAAATTGTAGAATGAGTTAATTTCATTCAGTTGTGCCTGCATATCTTTGACGTCAATTATTGGATCGCATGGGGCATGTTTTGAAGAACTTCGTGCCAATAAGAACCTCGCATAAAAAAGCAAGGAATCCCGTGATACAATTTGAGTCGCAAAACAGTCAACTCAGGCAGCTGTCAACACATAAATAGTTCGGGCTGGAATGTACACGGGATAGGAGTGCAGGTTATTAAAACCGCGAAATGTTCCTATCTCTATCTTCTAGCTGCTGCAGCTTGTGGGTTGTTGCCATTTATAGAGTTGTTGCCAAGAACTGTACTGAGTTTTGTAAAAGTGGACGCTGCAGCCTCTGACACGCTGGTTTGCAGGTGCCGCTTAATCTTGAGTGGTCACAAAATAATCACTAGCCAAATTATATTTCATGGTCGTGGTTCTACAGCGCGTTCATCAGATGAATACAAAGGTATGTCTGCATCCTTACTAAACGCGCCCATTAAACTGTGTACTAGATTAAAGGAGAGTGCCATGTCATTTTATCAGTTGCTCGGGTAAAACTCCTAAGGGGTTGGGGTCGAGCACACTCACAATTGGGGAGGAAAACAGGTTTTTACGTGAGAAACCGGAACAATTCAAGGACACCAACCCAACACAACTCGAATCATCCGCGATGCGAGGCAATAGTTTTCTCGTGAGCATGGCCGTGCTTGGGGGAGGGGAAACGTCCCACCCAAAAATAATTTAGGAGGTTTTTCTCCCTCCCTCACATAGAAAATTATAAAAAAAACTGTATAACAAAATATTAGTATTCCTTCAAGCGGTACATTCAAAATTAATACATGAAAACAACTTAAATAGCCCCTACTTTACACCTTGAAATCTAATTTTTCGCGAGGTAGGACCCCTGGAGCCCCCTCTCGAATTAAAGAAATGATCAGCATATTAGCCACAGTACATACTTGCCCTCCTCCCACCCTCTCCATAGATAAATTGCCGCGCACGCCAATGCTCGCGAGAGTACAGTTGTAGCGCAGGAGGAAGTTGGACCTGCCAGTCTTCGGACAGTGAAAATCTGTCTGCAGTGCTGTCTGACAACAACCCACTGTCTTATCATTTTAACGTTTCACATCATTTTGTACGGAGTTGCCGATACTGGCGTGGTAATATATTCAGGCTTGAAGTATACCTGGCAACGCTGACCGGCTTGTAGGTGTCGGGCGGCCGCAGAGCGCCCCAGCCAAGTTTACTGCTGAGGAAGGGCATCCAACGACTGCGAGTCAGCACAGCCACCAGCAGGCAGAGTATGGTCGCTAGTACGCAACTCAACACCACCATCGGCACTCCCTGCACCACAACCCAACCATGACTGTTGTATAGCGTGATTCATGAGGAGTTACAGTCATACACAGCACTTATTCCTTACGTCATGTCGAGCCAGTGATTTCTGGTGAAAAGAATTTTGCAACAAATTGTTTCAGCGCCTTATGTGCACGCCTGCACCTTTGCTTCTTGATAAGAGATAGGACGTTTATAACTCTCAGATTCTCAGGGTTTTCATTTCATTTCATTTATTTGCCTTCATTTGATCCCATTAATTCAAATATTGACGAGGGATATTGAAGATGTCAGACAATAATTTCAATCACAAACATTTACAATAAAACATATAGTCACTTAATAACAATAGTCACTTATTAGCAATATACAATCCCTTTAAAACAAGTACAGTATACAACATATATAGGAAACAAATGTTACTGAAGTTTTAATATTACAATTCCAATCATAACACACGTCACCATTCATACACCCAGCAACAATACAATATCAAAACAAGAACACACTATACGTTAATATTCAGTATAGAAAATTTCATCAATTGAGCAAGAATCAATATGCCGAGTGATATTGAAATCATGTCATAAATTAAAATTTACATACATTTACAAAACTGTAACATATTTTCACACAGTCACATTAGTACAATTTTATAAAATACGAAAAGCAGTACAGGCCCAATCAAATATTAAGATTCACTGTTATAATATTCATCAACTGAATAAAAGGCTTTGTTTAAAAGATATTTCTTTAGCGCCATATTACATTTTATTTTATTTATCTTGCTAAGGTTTCTCAACTTAGCTGGTAATTTATTGTATACCTTAATCCCAGAAAAATAAGCCCCTTTCTGTAATTTCTTCAAATGATTATTAGGTACATGTAAATTACTACTGATTCTTGTATTATGGGTATGGACTGCTTGATTTATTACAAAGTATACCCGCAAATCACCGACGTGTAGTGTCGCAGGAACTCTGTGTTCTGATCGGCACAGTCAAATAAGCGACTCCACAGCGCAAATACACTCAGGCGATAACCATGAAGCAGATCTGCAGATCAATTAAACAAGCTGGTGCAAAGTTCTTTTCACAAAAAATCGCTGGCTCTGTACCGTATATGGGTCTCCGGTGAAATGAAAATAGCAGTTTTTTTACATAACAGTTGCGTCACGTTCAACATTTTTCAATACTGGTAATAAGTACTTGCTTATTTTAATGTTTTTTTTTTTTCGTATTTAAAAAACCCTTTAATGTTAGTAGCTATAACATTAACATTGTTTTACTTAAGTGTCTGTGACATATTTATTAATATGGCCACGATTTTATGGCGGACAGAGTTTTGCACCAATTGATTTATATTCCTTGTGTGCATATTTGCAGATCTGTTTCATGGTCGGTGAAGGGGTGATTTAACTTGGCTTGGGGTCCTACTAGAAAATAGCAGACGTATGGTGTCCAAATAACTTTATTCTGATTGGTGCAGTCAAATGCGAGACATGCTGCGAATAACCATGAAACAGAACTGCTGATGGGCACATCTGGCATTGAAACCAAATTACGCAAAAATCTATTCACGACAAGCTCGTAGCTGTTTTTTTTATTAATACCTACTAATTGTTCAATAATGTTGAAAAACACGTACCTACAGTAAACCATCTTAAGGTTGGATTTGCACGTTATCAATTAAATGATACTTTCAAGACTATGGCCGAATACTACTCGTACTATACGCATCCATTTATATATCTCTGTCCTTGAAGGAAAAACTAGCAAGAATGTAGTTTCATTGCCCCTGTAATGTCCATTAGTATTTTACTGGACCCCCACAGTCATTTTAATATTAAACTTCGTAAAAGCGTTCTTTTTTATTTTTGTCGTACCATCTATATACAAGATAACTGACGGTATGGTCTAACTGCAGGTGCTTATCACTAGAAATGTGAAAAAATCGTGGAATAGTTTGGGTACAAGCTATAATTCAAATACTTACATCGGTATGTTTGTGCCGCTTACACTATTGTTCTGAAACATTATTAAATTTCTTCTTGAGGGCTCGGAGATAAAAACAAATAAGCAGCGAATTTCAAGCCGATCGTGACACTCCCTCCACTGTGTCAGCAAGCAGACAGTGAGCTTGTGTATGACTAATATTTTTGAAGTCTATCCTACATGTTATGTAAACCCACGAATTTTTTAATACCCCAAACATTGCTGTAAGCATGGCATTAAGAGAATTAAGCTTAGTCGTCTTCCAAGGCAAGCCACTATTAGTTCGGCTGTACACATTGAGCACGTGACTTTAGTGCTCACGCCGATCACAACCAATGAAGGTGTGTTGCGGAGACCATTCTTGTGTGACGTAGTTTGTAAAATCAGTAAGTTCGAAAACACGTTTTAAATTTGTCCGTAATATGAATGTAGTGGAGTAATGATCTCCAATAAACTGCAAAATAACATTTCATTAAATATGAAATGGAAAACCGCTTAGTAATTAGCAACGACACCGTGAGCGATCAAACCATAATATATCTAAATATTTTATGGAAACGGGTGTTTAACTTGGATGAGATTGAACACTAAATTCATTTTGATAAAGACACGGAAACTTTATAACTAAGAATGTAGTAGTAGAAGTTATTAATTAACCTAATTTCAACGTAACAAGAAATGAAAGGATTATAACCAAGTTCTGCTGGCTCCTTGTTGTTTTGAAAATGTTTAATCTGTGTACTATACTTTGTGTCCAGGAGATCAAATTAATGAAATAATTCAGTAACTGTGTCAAATAACTTTAGTGGTGTGCTATATTTACTATATAAAATTAAAAATTGTTGCATTAACTCACCGTTATAGTTTTACGTCCCTTATACACTTTTTCCGTGAGGGAACCTGTGAAAACAAACAAAAAATAAGTACATTTTGTTTGCAACATAGTAGATTAAAAATACAGCTTGTTTCAAATGGAAGAAGGGCTCAAAACATTTAATAGTGACGCGGAATAAAATATAAATAAAGTAATTACTTGAAATTCTTTTATGTTAATACACTAACAGGAGTAAACTTAGCCACTTCTAATGTGTAGCAATCTTAGAACAAACATGTTATTTAAAAAATTTAATTAATGCCTCATAAAGCAAATACATAAAAACAGTCAGTAAATGAGTGATTTCCTGGTAATGTTTAGTTGTTCACTCTCTTACCTGTAACATAGACCTATGAATTATGACCTTTATGTTCAAATCATTAACGGCAAATTTATCTTGTTTTTAAAGTCACATAAATATATAATAACCACTAAAAATGTAATTTCATGCTAAATGACGAGTTTTAAAAGTATTTGTAATGTTTTACCGTATTTTTAAAAGCCCCGGCGCAATTTAATTAATATGATGACATTGCGATTCTATGCCTAAAACGAGTCACTAAATAATATTAAACGGTTTTATCTAGAGTTGTAATTACAGTTAATGTAATACATCTTAATTGTTGATGTTGTTTAATGACTAATTGAATAATAATTTCACTACAGTATTGTTTACTTATAATATTTAACATATTTTCGCTACTTTAATTAAGGATTGGAGAGTACGACTTCGCAGTTCTTATTTTCGTGTATGCTACATGGACTTTTTTCGTGGTGTCTTTGAAAGAATAGCGACGTAATATTTTGCGCCCTGTTGTAATCGTTTTAATTTGGGCCCATCCCAAAGATAGGATATGAAATAGTGCCACCACAAAGAAGTAAAGATTATAGGTTCGACGACCATGTAAGACCTAACAACAGATATTTATTGGTGAACTACAAATACTGGAACTTTACCTCGTCACCCGAATTTCAGTATACTACTGCATATTATTGTGTTTCAAACTATTTTCAATTGATTATGAGTGTTTTAGGGGATGAATAAGTTGAACTTTTTGAGAAGTTAAATTATTTATTTTGCTAGATTGGACATTTCCGCAGGATAATTAGAAACCTGTACCCAGAGGTCTTGGGAGAATTAGTTTATTTAGATGAGCAGCCGAGGAAATATTTGACACTTTTAGTGAGACTTTTATTTGAAATCTGTGGATAATTTTTTCAAGTATTTTGAGTGTTAATTACTCGTAATTGATTTATTTAACTTTGAATTACGAAAATCAAAGACTGTTTAATTTTAAATACTATGTTTAAATTTTGAACTTCAGTCGTTTCCTCCCACGTTTGCAAACCTTTTCTAAGAACAAGTTACAGTCTATTTGAAGTCATAGTTATGTTTCATTTGTTTAGTGTTTGATATGTTAATTTGAATAATTAGGTGTCACAATCTACACACATATACTACCTTGAATCTAAAACACTTTAAGACTACATATTGAAGTCTATATATTTATGTTGTTTTGTTACACAGTTTTTCTCAACGTGTATTTCTCGCACAGGTTTTACTTTTTTTTCTCACAGAGTATCAGGGTGATATAGTACAACATTTTCTCGCATACCATTGCCTAATATTCAAATTCGTATCACTTTATTGTATTTATCTTCAATTTGTACCTATAAAGGGGAAATAATATAAAACGCGTTTTATTAGTTTTAAGTAATTTGTTAATATCGCATGCAGAACAATAGAAGCACATGATAGACACTGACCTTCGCATTGTTATAAGTGCTTAGTTTCCAACATTTCCCTAAAGTAGCAAATACTTCATGAATTGGTTAGTTGTTGAAATTTAGTATTGTTAAAAAGTGTTTTGAGACGATTTTACTATTGTTAGTTATAAAAATCAATACATTTTATAGCTAGAAGTAAATATTGAACAAGTAAAAAAAAAATCCAGACACTCAAAAGTATAGACCGTGACCTTGGGAACCTTAGGTGAAGACGCCCTATATAAGTGCGCGCATATGGATAAGCCAAACTGCGGAATATGATGAAACGCATATACTCGATGAACGAGTGATCGTACCTTTCTCTGATTGGCATATCAAATGAAAGACGCTTCAGAACTAAGAAGTGCAGCTATTAATCATGGAGCAGCGCTGCAGATGTGCACACAAGGAACTTAAACAATTTGGTGCAAAAACGTTTTCGCGAAATTTCAGGATCCGTGCAGATCGTTGCCCCATCGCGGCCCCTTCCTGCTTCAGGCAACGAACATGTAGGAGGCTACAATAACTAGTAAGTTCAACAGTCCACTGAGTAACGCCATTGAATATATATTCAATGGTAACGCTGTACGACGCAACATTGCTCGTCTCTCTGTACACCCCTCACGGTACAGTCAGTACTTTCAAGACCCAGCCAAGATGCATTGACCACCAATAATATAGGCTCTTCACTGTAAACTGAGCACTTACCAGAAATTATAAAATAATAAAGAGAAATAGTTCATTGGCCCTGTATATGGCTGGATTTAGTTTCTTGGACATACTCCATTGTGAAATAAATGACTGTCAAAGAAACTACTGTGTTCTGTTCGTGTCTGACATCTACTGTGTTTTTGTTTCGTCTCATCGCTGTGACGCATGTTACCTTGGGTTTCTTTTTTATTATTGTTTCTTTTTATTATTTTCGCGTATTATCTTTTCCTTGTTTTCTTTGACCCGATTCCATTTTTAGGAATTGCATGTTGTGTATGTATCCTGTGAAATGAAGCATACTCTGCTTATTTACGTTTTTCTATTATTTCTAATTTTATTTGACAGTCATTTATTTCGCAGTTGAGTATGTCCAAGCAACTAAAACCAGTCATGCACTCTCATTGCACAGTTCTTTCAAAGATCATATCAGGGCTCATATATGTTAAGTTTTGGGAGAATGAAACGTTTATACTGGTTTTTGGTTGCATAGAAGTTTTCTCATTAAAAATAGTCTCAGTGGCTTCAAACGGCTGAAAGAAGAAAAAAAAAGCAGTGCTCACTTTATTGTGAACAGCATATAAATAAAGACCTGTAAAAATTCACGTTATTTTGTGGTAGAAGACTAGACTCCAAATTGTTATAGATCCATTGTTAAGAGACGCGATGGTTTCATGAATTCATCTGGCAGCAGGCTAGACTTCTCAATCCTATGCACGCACTGGCTACAACCGTTATCCACTGGCTTCTAACGGAACAGGCAGATAGTATGTGATATCCCCACTAATTATTTACTTATGTATAACTAGCTTGCAGTTGTCAAAGTAGTGTCAAAACAGCTTTCTTCCAATCATAGAAGTAACAGTGAAGTGTGTGTTACTGACAAAATACACTAATAAAAGCCAATACTGGACAGCTTGTGCAAATCTGTGGGAATACTGATTTTGTTATCACGCCAAGCCAACACACTATATTTTATTAATAGAACTATTCTAATTTTTTTTCCTAACCTATCCTAACTACTGTGTTATGTTAGAGGCCCGGGGAAGGAGCGGGACTAAGTGCGTCTCAGGGCTGAGCCCCATACGCCTACAAGGGAGAACTTTCATGCAAAGGAGGCATGCATCGCGGCAGAGAGGGATTGGGCAGACATGGCCACAATTGGGGCCATGTTTACCTCCCTGAGTGTACCTATAGCTAAGCCATGCTCTAAGAAGAGAGAGGGAAAAACCGGCATAGTACCGTAAAAACCTTCTCGACAGAATAGGAGTGTAACCACTCAGCAGTTACAGGCATTAAAAATAAAAATGACACTGGAAAAGTAGGAAGGTCCAGGTTGTTAGTAGAGTTGTGAAGTAAGAGTGGGGCTGGGGGATATAACTATTGCGTTGCCAACATAATATTGTGGAGCAAAAGTTTATTTTCTTGACGAATAACCAGTTTTCAATGCCACGATCCAAAATTAATTAATGAAAGAAAAACTGCGGTTCACCAAACATATAAGCAAGTGAAATTTATGTTAACAGAAATGAAGTAACATTAATTTTTTAGTAGTTTTACACCTCAAACCTCTAGATATTTTTTTGCTCACTTCTCTTTGTAATTAGCATGGAGCTGTCCAGTATTTGTCTCTATTCTATTTGTTACTGACGTCTAGCCCGACCTAGCATGAATCCGGGAAATAATCGTGTCTCTAACCTTTGTCCGATAATGTCGTGGTTTCCACGGTAGAGTGGCCAATCTATGTCAAGAAGATAGTAACACTGTGATGTTTGCATATGTCTAGTAATAAAATACAGTAAACCCTCTTAAAAAGTACCCAGTTAAGAAGGCTGCCCCTTTAATAAGTTTGAATAGTTTTTACTATGTCTGTAAACAGAATAGAAATTTGACTCTTTTAAAACGTTTTGGTGGTTTAGAAGTTTAAATTTGTAATTCCCTTCAGAATGTTTTAAACAGAATTTTACTTTCTCTTAATGTGACCTCAGACATTTATTGTTAATAGCGACGAAACACGAACAATGTTTATTAGTCACACGGTAATGTTTATGCCAATAATCGTCTAAATATATAAATTTATTTAAAGAAAAAAAATTTGTCTGGTCTTAAAAATGTTTACACTTTACTGTGTACAGTCTGCAAAAGTTTTAATGGTGCTCAAGTGGTCAAAATTATCTTCTATATTTTACGTATATTTTATATTTTATGTGTATGTAATATGCTATCAAGTACTTCTTTGAAAAAATTGTAAAAAAAAAAAAAACAGTACATTAAAAATTATAATTACGGTAATTATGAAAATATAATTTGTTTAATATTGCGACAAAAATTTAAAAAATTCTGCTGTGTTAAAATGTTGATATACATCTCACAATTAATTTTAGAGACACCAGTACACGATAAGTAACTTTCATGGACATGCAATAAAGTGTTTGCATGTAGTTTTCTATTTTAAAATAAAATTAAAAGGAAAAGTAGTTTTAAAAATTAAACACTGCTTGAAAGCATACGAATTATCCGATTCCAGGAAAATTTCTTCATGAATTTGCTACATTTTCAACAAATACTGAAGCCAGTGTATTCCATAGTGACTACCTATGTGTTTTTTTTTAACTTGAATTGCATGACAAATTTATTGTTAAAGTATTCATAAGTAGTTGTACTTAAATAGCAAGAAGAAAATTTTTTCGTATGGTTTCATGAGTTTACCACATTTTCTTTTATATGAAGCAATAAAAGCATTAAAAACTCTTAAAATTCAGAAAAAAATCTTGGCACATTTAACAGTTGTAAAGACCTTCTTTCTGGTACTCGAATAGTATTAGAATACGTGTTTCCCCTAGGAACATACTAAGTGCGTTAAAAACTCATATGCTCGAAGAAAAGAAAACCGAATTAAACGACGAAATACTATATCTAAATATCATGCACATTACCAACACTATTTCCAAGTACTTCCACACCCTTCAGAATGTTGTTTGGTAATTCAAAATACCCTAAATGGATACGAGCGAAAAAAATGGACTTAAACTACGCTACATGAAATTGCCAATCAATATATGTGTTGATATCTTAAAAGTACTTTGTAAATGTCGAACGACGCGACACAAAGACTGGGTGAAATAGTAAAGTTACCATTAGTATATTATGGCCTCTTTTTGTTAAGATAGTGTTTTTATTTTAAGTATAATTTTCATAACGTCATGCGATAATGTTGAAACTATAAGACGTATGTTTTTGCACAGCGAAAAATCCACACGGTGACCCGTGTTCGATATTAAGGTTTTTTTTTTTTTTTTTTAGCGAATATATAGTTGATGTTCTTGACCAGCGTGTTTCTCCATGGTATTTCCGTTTCTCCCGCATTTGAATTCCGTCAGTGGTCCATTCTTACTTCATGTCACCTTTATCAGTGTTCAAGCCCTGGCTGTTGAGTGCTGACTAAAATTTCTCCGCTGCGCTCAATTAATGGAGAGTGAAAAATCATGAATGCCGCTGGTGCCAGCGTAACCTGCCGAACACTCTCGCTTGTTACGTCTTTAATGATTGTAAGGTGATATTTCTACGTGGCTCAAATATTTGCAAACGAAGTGCAAACGTTTATGAATGGCGCCGGGCTTATTGATCCGTCGAAACAGGGACACGCCAATAACAAACAAAACAACGTCGGGCTTGCCGAAACCTAGCGGCCACCTTCTCCGCTGTTAATTAATGTTCCGTCAATAATTTACATTAGAAGTAGGATTTAAAAAGTCAGTCCGTGTCATAACAGTACTTTTGAAGTCGAATGTGTTTCTTGCTGATATTGTTCTTTAGTCTGTTATCATAAACTGATTTAATAAGTTCAGAGGCTTATGCACCCGACGCATGAACGGTGTTGTAGTGTGCCGCGCCTTTTCTATTCTATGCGAAGCTCCTTAACTTATTCACAATATGTTTATCTACGAAAAGAACACGCAGTTCAAACTATGCTTCTATCATTTTATAAATGCAACATGCTTATTAGAAACATGTTTTTAGGGCCCCTCAAAATGGCTAAAAACGGCTTTTTTAGACTGCCGCAACTGGAAAAATACCACTCGGATTCGCAAAATTCAACGTTAGTAGCATGCGTTGGTCTTTACTACAAACTTTCCTCTAATAATATTCTAGGGTCACCGCTTTAAGTCCCGCAGGAAAAAAGACAAGTATGAAAACACCGCACGCCAGTTTGGTGCGCTGCGAATAGAAGCGATGTTGTTACCGTCGAGTGTGGAAAGCTGAACCTTATCGCTTCACTGTCTCTGCGCATTAAACGCGAAAAATTTACACCCGGTACATAGCCCTCTTAATGACTACTTCTATGTAACATAAGAAAATAAAGACAGATATTTGACCATATGAGTTTGAAAAGAAAGTCACCCTCGTTAGTGTTGTCATAATAAAGTAAGATAGTTAACGTTAATGCTGAACGGCAGCAATAAATAGTTCGGTACTTGTACCAAATACAGTCCTACTAACCGTAGTAAAAGCTACCTAACGCACAGAAAAAAAATTCGTAGCGAACGTAGACGCCATGAAGAACTAACCGAAACGTCTAATATCAGTAGTCAAAATATATATAAATAAAATTTTTAAACAATTAAAAAAACAAAGTAATCTGAGTACCTACACGTTTGTGAAATAAAAAATAATAATATTTCCCCAAGAAATATTAGACATGCATCAATTATCTCACGGCCTCTATACAGTTTCTGAACTGTCTTAGTTCTGTACAAGTGTTAGTCTTTTTGTGGGTTTGTATAAACACATTAAATTTTAACTTTGGCGTACCTTTACGCAAACATTCCAAGACATAAAAACTGAGCCAAAATGTCAGCAGAGAACTATTCTGCACACATAAATACAGCTTAAATTTTGACGGAGAGTTGCGAAGAAATTCAACTGTCGGCGCTGACTAAAAAACTTCGGTCGTCACTGTATTTCACCGTTTGTGGCAGAACTTGAAATAAATAACATTTTTACCAGTGTATTGCAGAATAATGTTTCCAAGAGCCAAAACTTGTGTAATTTCAAGAACATTAAGTTTTTCTGTACCTTTAAGGATGAAATAAAATAATTACGGAGGGTACATGTTAACTTTAAGAGTGTAGAAGTGCTCTTTTTAAAATTATGTTCTGTGTTTAGGTTATTACGGTACTACATATTTGGTAGTTTTAAGAAATAATTTACTAGTTGAAGAATATTTGGTAATGCCTACATTTAACAAAATATTATACATTTATCGTTAAACTATGAAAATTACAATTAAAAATAACCAAACATTATGTCTGATTTCAGCTTGCTAATATATTTGCAGAGATACGCGTGTGTAATGAACCTATTTCTGTTTTTTCACCATTTACTAGTGTTTTGATAATGCTGACTTCCATAACATACGAATGTTAGGGCAAATACACAGTAAAAATCCAGGATTTTTTATTTAATTACGCTGTTCTAATTAAATAAATATAGGGTTGTAACGACAATTTTCTTACGTACATAAAACCAACTTGACTAAAACTTACTTAAAATTTATATAGACTACTTTTACTAACAAATTCATCACAATACTGTCTGTGTCACGTTAATATACCAAAAACATGGGAGGAACATTCACCATTTTCATCAACGTCACAAGGAACATACACGTCGGTATTAAAGATGAATTAAATTTTTGAGAAAACTTCTATTTCAGATAATTTTCTTTCCCATTAAACCATGAAAGGGTGTGATATATGCGATGGTCGACAGTTTAACTATGCCTATTGAAAAGATACGGTGTTTTAATTAATTTGTCTTGTAAAAAAGACGATAAAATTCAGCAATTTCACATGCGAAGTAAAATAAATTATTCCATTTATATTATATTTAAAATGTCAACGAACTAATACGATACACCCTGTTATAGCAAAACATACAAACGTAACCATGAAATAAAGAAATAAAAGTAACAGCAAAAACTAAATAACTAACTTACATGACAACAATGGGTGTTCTACTTTATGAAGGCATGTTTCATTCATTAGTTAACAAAAAAAAAAAAAAAATGTTGAAATTTTCGGGCATTTCAACGTCGATTAAAAAACCAACTAAGCGCAATCCTGGAATAAAGTTTGCCAAATTTCTGAGCATACTTTTTTGCTAGAACGATGAGTTCCTGACACACTGTTTAAAACCCCGCAATTTTGTATAACTTCGATAAAGAAAAAGAAATGCGTCACACTGGCAATATAAAAAGTAAAAACGGTTTTGCAAGATTGCTCTGTTTAGTTTTTCTATTCTGATTTTCTAATTTCTGCAAAAAAAAAAAACGTTTTAAGCGTTCATTTATGTTGCATATAACTTACAGAATTCATTACCGGCCACAGGCATATAAGTGAATCAATAATAATGACGCTTTGATTAAATTGGGGCGCAACACTTTGTTGTATTTTTATTCGATTTTAATCAGTGAAACTATTACTTTATTTATGCAAATTGTGGCATTACTTAAAACGAATGTTTCTGTAATTATGTTTAACGAACCAGGTTGTCATTTTTATATGTAAACCAGACAGAAAAGGTCATTTCGGCCGTTGAGAAGCCACAAGAACATGTTTCTTATTGGTGTGCAGAATTTTTAAAAACGTAGCTTTGTTTTCTGTGTGTGTTCTCTTAATAGACAAACATATTGGGAACGTGGCCAGTAGTTTCGCGTATAAAAGAATGCGAGTGACACGCTTCAACTCCGTTTGTGTGCCAGACATATTTTTTTTCTTAACGACACTCACTAACAAACACTTTTCACTGAATTTTGAGTGTATTTCTCGGTATTAGAGAATTAAAGCCAACGAATAACTTATATAAGTTAATTACAAAACTAACTGTAAAATACTTTACAATTACGTTTTAAACGCAAATCTGAACATTTTAACCACAAAGATGTACCACAGAAAATTCTAACGATAGTTTATAAAAGGTTTTAATTTTGCCGTGTCTTTCTAGAAGTCACAGCAACTTAATTCATAAGTGACTAATGCAATGAATTTATACACAATTTTAATGTGTATAGCTACCTTGAACAATCATTTATGACGTTCCTAATAAATACAATGTTATAGTACAAGTTTGAAATATGAATGGCAAGGTAAACATTAGTTCTGATTATTATCAGGAATAATTGGTGTCAGTTACACTGGTTCTTTTTTTTAGTGCAACCTGATACGCTATCCCAAAATTGTATAACTTACTGAATACACAAAAACTGTTTTTTTACAAACTAACGTACTTAGGACCATGTTCCCAGCACACTTAAACATGTTTTACAAACATTATTTTAAAAATAAAAAAAAAAATAACCATTTAATGAAAAGAAACTTTTCTATATAGGTTTTTTTAAAATAAATAAACATGATTATTTTAACTACTTTGCTAGTAAATTGTCACTAGGCAAATAAATATAATACTTTTCTAGAAAAAAAAAGTAAGCTACAGAGTAATAATAATTATTAACAAAACTGAGGGATGGTTATGCAGTATATGCTTCTGTCTAAACTTAAAGGAAAAAAATTAACACCAACCCAGCAGTCGTGAGGGATATTTGGCTAAGTGAGCTGCTCAGGCCACTATATTGAAGGAGGCAAGTTAGCTAGGTTTTCTCGGTCACGTAACTAGGCTGCTGGGTCAGTAGAGGCTCGCCAGGTTCTGATCGACCGTATTTAAGAGTCACTTTTCGTACGTATTTTACCAAACAGCTTATGCTGAAATTTTAATGAGCTAAGACTATCTTCGCGACTTTCCCTAAACGCACGAAGAGTGAAGTAGCTGAGAGGCGTCGAGAGAAAATAGCTTGGGAGGGGAAGGCCAGATTGATGATTCCCCCCCCCCCTAATTTTTAGCCAGCAAGAGGATCGCCTCCTTGTAGCAAATCGGCTTTAACAAGCTAGTAAAACAATTTTTTTTTACTATTTATGATATTTAAATAGCCAGAAACGCCAAAATTCAAAATTATCGAAAGTAGTATACTCTATACATTCTAAGGTTGCAGCTAATTCATCCAAGTGAATATCAATAATGTTTTTGTACAACGTAAATTTCATTTGAAATATTGAAAAAAAAAACAAGGTAACTATGCTAAGGCACAATCGCAATGTGAGGAATCAAGATATAATTAAATTGCTTTGATTTATTTCATTAACAATTTTTATTTCTGCTGCAACCAGAGTGGACAGAGTATAGTATAAGTATATTACTTAGGAACTGCGAGGTTATCGTGAATATAATTTTACACCAGCTTACGCGCATATATGCACGGTACGGTGAATGGGTGGTTTTATCTCTCATCGTCTAGTGGTTCTATACCTCGAAATCGCAGAGTCTAATGTGGCGGTAACTTTATCGAGAACAGCGCAGTCAAACGAGCCACGCCTGGCACGCTGCCAGTAGCCACAAGGTACAGAGCTGAGAGATTATGGAATATCGCGGGAGAACTTGACTGTTTGCTAGATTATCAACGCACATTCATCTTATCAAAAGGTTATTGCCCTTCGCTTTTGCCCGGAGCTGTTACCCTGTTTGACTGAATCAACAATAATCCCGCTATCGTAATATCTGATGCCTGATATTGGTCTGCAGGCAGCTACGTTGTGTCACAAGTATATCGTCCATCATACATGTCAAAAGAAACTATAATGTTTTCAAGGGTATGTTGGCACAAAATTTTTCGCGATATACCATCATCTCTAATTATAAGTACAGATGGTTATTTTACACGGTAAAATTTACTATTTGCTAGACTTTAATATAATGTATTCATTTCCGACGTTTTCTTGTCGTTACTGGAGTGTCCCTATTTGACTGGACCAAAAATAATTCTGGTGCATTGTGACTGAACGTATATTATTTGTCTGAGAACAGCAACGCCGTGTCAAATAAATAGAGCCACGATTTTATGGCGAAAAGATTTTTGCAACATTCTGTTTCGATGCGTCATGTGCACACCTGCAGCTCTGCTACTTCGTCTGTGATTGGATGATTTTACTCTCACTGGCCTTGGCAAATTATAGACCTACGGAGTCACAATAATCTTACTCTTATTGGTGCAGTCAAATGAGAAACGTGTCTGAACAAAGACACGCTGCCAATAACCTTGAAACAGAACTGCCGATGTGCGCGTGCGTCACTGAAACAAAGTGAGGCAAAAATCTTTTCGCGACAAAATCGTGGCTCTACACATAACTAGAGATCTCTGATTTTTGTGAAAAGATTTATGCAATAGTTAGTTTCAGTGTCAAATGTGCACATGTACTGCTTTGATTCATGGTTATTGGCAGCGTATATCCATGCAAAGGCGTCACTCATCTGACTGTGCCAATCAGAGTAATGTAAGTCAGACACCTCACGTGTATGATTAGTGGGTATTACTCAAAGATGCAGAGAGCTGAAAACAGCTAACCATTGACCGCAAAGCAAAACTGCAAGTGTGCACGTAATACACTGATAGATACCGAAAAAATTCGCAGGTTCACTGACCTATAAGATAGTTTCCCCGAATGTTTGTAAAATCGTGCAGACAGCAGCTGTTTATTAGCTGCTCGCTGACACTGTGAAATGGGTCGGTATTCAGTTACAGTTTTATTTTTGGCCCAGCTACTTCTAGGAAATGCAGAGTAAGTCAACGGCCAATTGCGAAAGTGACACAGACCTATAGTTGCTGGAATTCTAACTTGCGCATAAAAGAAAACGCGAATTTTTCAGGTCTCCGTGCATTGAGCCTAAGTGTTGTAAAATATTTTCTCGAAAATCAGGGTCCCTACATATAATCATCGGTCAATCATACAAGGCGCGGGATGCTACAGTAATATGAAAAATAGTCTGGTATGAAATATTCTCGCAATTGTGAGGCTTATTGTGCCTCACTAGTAATAATGCTGTAAAATACTGTTACATTCTGCTTCAGACATATGTTTGAATCAAGTGTTTGACTTTCTGTAATGTTAACTGTTTGCTTACAGGTAAATAATATGTTGTATTTAGAAAACCTATTAATAATTTAAAATAATTTAAAATTATGGTAAACAGCAGTAGCTTTACTAATTTTTAAAGAATTCTCATGTTTCTTATTCAACAAGGAGGACAACCGTAGATGATGTACACGTTAAGTCTGACTTACAATAATCCGTCGCTTCCGTCAGTCGTCCGCCCGTCCGCAGGTCGACGGTCTGTCTACATGGCTAGAGATTTACAACAATCCGTCATCCGTCCGTAGTTATTCCTTCCACGTGCAATGTTACCAATGTACAAACAGAAAACTTCTGTGGGGCATAAACAAATTCCATTCAACAGTTTATTTATTTTTACGGATTTATTCATTAACCTATGGCTGCTAATATGTGTGTGTTTTGTTTTTCATTAAACACAAATTTTGCGAACATAATATTTACTAATAAAATTATTTACGTTTAAATTGAGGAATTATTATGTAAATCTCAGTATTTCAATGTTCTCCGTATTCCAAAATTATCTCAATCTTATTTTAAAGTAATGAATTTGCAGTACTAAGCAAGAAAAAATATAAAATAAAATAACCTCACAGCCTTCTTATTAATAAGAAACGGTTGGAACAATCGCCGCCATCTTTAGAAGGCTGTGTTTTTATCCGTCGCCCGTCAAAAGTTAAAGCTTGCCAAGCTTTCGACGGACGGACGGATGGAAATATTGGAAACTTCTTATTGGCTGAAGGTCACGTGACTGACGGACGGACGGTCGACTGACGGGCGAGACGGATCATTCCGCCTTTATTATATAATTAGGTAAAAACTGGTAAATACTTACAAAATTTATTGATATATGCTATGTATAAAAAAAGAGTGTGAGTTGGAATAACAACAAAACAATTGACGGTTTTTCTACGAAAAAAAAGTTCAGTTACTTATGAAAAAAAAAATTTCTGAATCTCAAGAACTGAAATGGAAACAGTTTATCGAACTTCGAAACTCTTCACAACTGTATCCATCAACTTGACACTTCTATTGAACTGAACTGCTTTCTTCAACTGGGCCTTTGTATGCCCTACTGACATTCGACCACTCCAAACTGTATCAGAAAATATTAGTTTTTTTTTAGAAACGCTTTGCTATAGTTGCTATAGAATGAGTAGGCCTAACTTAAAATGCTTTAAAGTTGCTCCTGCTATATATTATTTTATTTATTCACTCAATAATTTTACTTTTCACCATAACTGGTTTTGCTTTTCTGATATTCAATAATCAAGTCAAACACAAGTAGTATGAATAAACTAATGACCGTTAAAACGTGCTTAACAACTTTGTTTGTAATTAGATTCAATCAGTTATTTGCATTATAAAATTAATTATCTTCATGCGGAATACACCATATCAATAATCACATCAGTCAGGCAATCCAATTCTCTAAGTTATGTCCACAAAATGCCTATTTCTTACGGTCTACCCTGAGAACATATATTCACTAAATTTAATGAAATATAATTTGCATATCTCAGAATTTCGTGTTCAATACCATTAAATTTATTGTTCTTAACAGTGTTATTTTTAACATCACAACCTTCTATAAAATGTATTTGTTAAATCTTATACGATCTTCCATCATCTGTGGTTATAATAGGTGAGCAGAAGAGTACCTCCGTGGAAGATGAGCTCGGCGGTCGGGCCATGACACTTGCGACTGTCCTCGGCGGCTACATCCAGCTTGTAGTCTCGGTCTGACCTGAGTGCAGCGTTCAAGACTAGGACGTGAGTCTTGTCACCTCTCTTGGCCTCCACTTCTCGTCGTAGACTCGTGTTGAACACCACCAGGTCCGCCTTCGACCGGATACCAGCCTCCTCGCCCAGCCTGCACACACACAAGCTCACTCATCCAGCTGAAATATTTCACTCTTCGCTGGAGTCACTGATTGCTGGTAAATAATGTAAGGAAATCGGCAAAGACAATGATAACCCACATTTTTTTAAATATTTGAGTTTTATGCAGGAATACAGGGGTCAATTCATACTGCGCATTCCGATATAAGAGATTAAGCAATATGACCAGAAATGTCAGTACAATGCAGTTATGATTCCATTGCAGGCCACGCTTTCGTAGCTTATTACACCATTGAAATAGTAGTCCTATATTTTTAATTGTTGTGTAGTTGCTCATTTTCAATTGGTTGTAGCCTACACTAACTAAAATCATAATTATTGATAAACAATTATGATTTTAATAGTATTTCTCTGTCAAATTGCACCTTATATTTTCATGTGAATAACTCAGTTGTGATACATTAGTTGTTACCATTGTCTCTCTCCTTGATCTTCAATTTTCCACCGTCTTGTTTCAATGACGTATGTGTAGACACCCTGGATTTTAAATGAAATATTTCTGTGTCTCTTTCTTTCCAGTGGCGTAGAGCGGAATGTCACATGGTGTGCGGTGCTAAGCAGTGACGGTATGTCACGAAAATGTTTTGGGCCAACATAGCCTAGAAAACACCGCAATTTTTTGCTGTATGTATGACTGGGTGATATACGTCTGACACAACGCAGCTGTCTGCAAACCAGTAACAGGGATAAGTTATTCTTATTATTACCATAGTGGGATTCTGATTGGCATAGTCAAATGAGAGACGCCTCTGCACAAATGCATTCTGCAAATAACTATGACGCAGAGCTGCAGACGTGTACTTAAGGCATAGAATCGAAGTGTTCCAGAACATTTTTCACCACAGATCAGTGGTTCGAGTCATCGTTATAGACCTGCAAATATCGCGTTGTTTTCTCACAACAGAATAGGTTGTATGCTGTTGTTCGTTCGATCTCTCGACGTCTTCACTGGCCTATAATGTGGATTGCAGCGGAGACTATTATTATTATTATTATTATTATTATTATTATTATTATTATTATCACAGAATTTTTATATGTAAAATATATGTATTAATATCTTCGCATTGTTGTTGTTTTACCATGGACTGTTTATAAAATAACAGGAGAATGTTTTGGTCTATGTAATGGAAGAAGAATCTAAATTTTTGTAGTATTTGGATTATAGAGTGAGAATGTACAGAAACGGTGAATGCATATCAAAATTTTGAACAATAAAAGGTATTTGTCAGATTTATTGTACACATTAGCACTATCGGGATGTCATCATATATGCCGGCCCAGAAGCCCAACGAAAAGCCAACATGTTTCGTCGATTGAATTTAAACCTTTTTATTAATTCATTATCTATAGAATTGTTGCTTCGTATTTTTAATCCTTTTTGGTAATATTTCTATTAGTAACTAGACATTCCAGCGAAACTTCTATGTTCTTGGTTTATTTTTATCAAATAGCTATGCTGTTTTGTTGATTGGAAACTTCAGGATGAACAGGCTTACCACCATAAGTACTTCTTTAACTGTCGTATGGAGTACGGAACTAATTTATTTTTATTCACAGAGAGTTGGTCCAAATTTTTAAACTCAGTATCAAGGATTGTTTCCTAACCCTCCACATAAAGTTTTTTTGTCGAACTTATTACTTTGTATCAAGGGCATAGGCCGAAGCATCTGTGTATGGTAGAAATTGTCTTCCCATTACAGGATGATAAATAGCATGCTCTTCTAGAAAGATCTGCTTGAGATGTTTAAAAGATTCCTGATGTGCTTCTTCTAATGTCCAAATTTGACCTTTTTTTAGAAGAGTAAACAATGGTACTGCAACACTGTCTACTTTATCATAATAACTGTGATTGAATCCTACGACACCCAGAAAGACTCGTAATTGCTTTACATTACAAGGTACAGGAAAGTGAGTGATAGCTTGAAGTTTTCAGGAGATGTTCGGATACCATCTGAGGTAAGATTGTGGCCCAAAATGGTACTTCTTCCCAGCAGAAAATATATGTTTTTATCTTTACAGTCAAACCAGCGTTTCTTAACTTTGTGACGCTCAGATTTATGTGCTCTGGGTGTTATTCAAAAGACCTTGATGCGATCAATATGTCATCGACAAATACTCGGGCAAATAATTGGCACTAACTTCCTAAAGTGAAGTTCAAACAGCGAGTGAATTCTGCCACTACATTGCACAAACTAAATGGCATAACATTAAAACATATTGATGATTCTTGCACAAGAATGCGGTACATTGTTGTGAATCGGAATTATTTGGTTACTGCCAATATGCACAGGTTATGTCCAATGTTGTCAAAAATCTGACACCTTGATAAAGCCTTAAATTTTCCTTGGTTTGTACTGTACTTTTGCGGTCTTTGATTGTAATTTTGTTCAGCGCTCGAGCATCTAAACATAACCTCACAGCTCCATATTTCTTTTTGACACAAAAAATTGGGACTGGCATAAGGACTAGCTTCCCTTTCTATTACTTGCCAATCCAACATAAGATTTAAGTAAGCTTCCGCTTCTGATAAAAAATATCGTGCAGGAACGGGATAAAATTTGGGATTAAATGGTTCGTCTTTTAAAACAATTATTTTAGCTTCACACAATTTGTCTCTGCCTGGAACCTCAGTAAAACATTCACAACGTTTAATCAGCAAATGGTACAACCAAGCCATTTGAAAATTTGAAATTACAGATACAGCAGCGACTGCTTGGTTTATTTCTTCATGAACTGCAGAATACATAGTGTTAGGCATATGTTTGTTAAGTTGGCAAATTTATTAAAATCTCTTTACAGTACATTAACAAAGTTGTCTCTGGTCTGCCATTTCTCTGAAATGTTCACAATACTAACGTCTTGTGGTACTGAAATAAACCGTCCACCAAAATTGAGAATAGGTCTAACATGGTACTTGCTTATAAAATCAGTACCGATAATTAGAGGTTCAGCCAAACCTTTAACAATAATAACTGAAGCTAATTTTGGCTTTCCTAAGCCTTCAATATTTATTATGGACTATGGGGTTTGCCCGAGATGTTACGCCAATAATTTTCAATCTTGGCACTGGAAGAATAGGTAATTTAACGCCTCGACTTTCAATTTTTTGATTGTGGGTTTCACTCATACAGCTAATTTCAGCTCCACCGTCTAGAAGAGTACTGACAGACATGTCACATACTTGAAATTTAATTTCTGGACATAAAGAAGGGTTTGCGTTTGTTAACTCATCTAAATTTTCCTGAAAAAGGCATTCTCTTTCTGATTCATCTAATGTGATTGTGTTTACTGACTTGTTAATTATATATTTATCTCTTGATTCAATATTTAAAATGTCCTCATTTCTACTGTTTCCATAACTAATTTTGTAACAGTTATCTTCACTGGTTCCCTTCTTTACCTGATTGTGGGTTAGCAATCGGGAACTCAATTCGCTAACCCCTTTTAGTTTAGCTTTTCCTTTACTCTGTAACGACATTCATTTGCGAGATGGCCTTAGTTAGTCAGACAAATGTTTGCATAAGGATTTAAGGCGTCTTGGCTTGAATGTGAGTAATTTGAGATACCTGGACTGACTACGCTGGCATTCACTTGATTCAGTGTAGCTCTTACATTAACGAAAGCTGGTGGTAGTGGTGTTGGAGACAAGTTTGGGTAAGCACCTGGTACAGGTGGTACCGGACAATGGCCAACGAGTTTTCTCTAGGAGCTTCCTTTTCCCCCCACCCCTTAATTTCGGCGCTGCTCCAATCTCACCTCATATCAATCCTCACCAGCGCTGGAAAAAAAAACTTTGCATGCTGAGCGTTGGCCAAATTCATTTTGTTGTTTCAAACCTGCAAACAAGTATCGTGTTACAGAGCTTTGTTTTGAATTTTCCCTGGATTCTGTACAAAGAAAGAAACAACAGACGAACCAAGAAAGGTTATTTTCGTGGGAGTTATAATTCTGTTGCGATATATTAGGGGTCTGCTGCAACGGAGCTTAAATGGAGGATCAAAGTTATCACAAATTATTTCTCAGTGTGCCAATTCTAAGATGATCCTTTCAGACAACAACGAGTCTAGATTTAATTTCTTGAAGAACACTGACGTGAGTAACATTGCCAATTTGTTTTCCATTTCGAAAAGTCTACTCAATATCTAAAACGGAAAGAGAAAACCAAAATTTGACAAAACATTTTCAGCGAATACTTATTTTATATCGTTTATGTCGCAGTAATTCTTAGGAAATTTGACATAGAATAAGTTTTGGTTAAAAAAGTTTTCTTTGAAATTTATCTATCAATAAGTGATTTTAATTAATCTTCCATTTATAAATCACGTTGTTGCAATCTCGATAGTCTCTTACACATTACAACTGCGATGGCATTCCACAATAACACGATTAGCGTTTACTGACTTCAGCTTGTCCCCCTCCTTTTTCTTTCTAACTTCGTTGTAGTATAGCCATTATAACATTTAGTACAACAACAGAAACCGAAATCAAGCAAATATACTACAGCTATGTTAGGGCAAACATTTTGGTTGGCACGCAACTCGTCCTGTCTGCCCCAGTAGTAGCTATTTAAATGATCGGCTGTAACAGCTATTCAAAAGCATTAATTACCTGACCACGAATTTGGTGATGTTTTTCAAGACGCCTTCAGCAGTTTCAAGTGTCCAGTTAATTTTGATGGAACCTCTCCCTGCAGGTATTACTGAAGTGATGTTTGGCGCAGGCAGTCTGCTCTTGCGACAACTGCACACGTCTTCAGTACACTCTGGAAGAAATATATATCCCACGAAAATTATATTTTGATGAGGCTGATCAAGAATGAAATCCTGCAATAAGAAGCGTAAATTTATTTCATTTAAGTTGGTACCAAACACTTCTTAACTTGTATAAACATTTTATAGCGTATTTGCCCAAAAATATCTAGGCCGTTTTTTTGTATTTTTTTGTATAACGACACGTCACTGTCAAATTATTTAGTTTTCTGTATTTGCGCATAGAAAAAAATTAATCACCTATAGAAACAATATGTTTCACTTTTACTGAGTCCATAAAAAGCTTAGCCTTAGTAAGTCTTATGTCACTCCTGGAAAAACTTACTTACCTTACAAATAAAAATAAAATGTGAAATCCAATGTTTGCTGTGAATTATATTACTTACGTTCACGAGTTAGCTTTAACTAAGCATACGTACAGAAAACAGTACAATTTTTTACTCTGACGTGTCAATACGTATGAACTATACGTCAAAATATGTTTTATTTTACATATGAAAATGAAACAAATAATTCCTCAAGTTGAAAAGCATTAAGTATAAATTGTTGAACATGCGTACAATTTAAAAGAATATTATTTCTGTGTTATTAAATAACATTAATTATATATACCGCCTTCTTCCGCCGCCGCTACCACACTTCTTCTAATAGATTGTACTCCTAGCCCTCGGAAGCGGTTATCTAGTTTCATCGATCTGCATTTTCTAACTGAAATTTGCAAGGAACGCCCTTCCAATGTTTGCTGGAAAAGTATTGACATAACCTATTAATATTAGCCTATATTACATTAAAAAAGTGTTATTTTGTGACAGTCCGGATGTTGAAACAAATGTGAGTTTCCTGTTTCGTAAATGGTACACAATACTGTCGGAAAAAACTACCGGCTCTCGGTTGAGTATCTCCCGGTTTTTGCAACTTGGAAACAAGTGGGCGTTGTCAATGGTGCGAATTATTTTACGGAGTCCCCTATGTTTTTTTCTCGCCGTTGTTTTGAACCTCATGGGCTCTCAAAAAATCTTCGTTAAGGCCATACTCTCTAGTTTCCACTTTTTTTTTTTTTAGCGATATTGATTTTTTACGCCTAAATAAGAGCAGATATAAAAAAATTCACACAGTTTTGTTTAAAATCGTCTTCTCCTTTTTGGCTATTTTTTTCAAAGTAATAAATACTATGGTATTAGCTAAGTATGTAATCAAAGAAATTCTAGTTAATTGAATTTTTAGTTGAAAATGTATAATTTCTTGCTTTTAAAACATTAGCTATCACGGCGAAAACATTTTAAACAAAACTGCCAGACATATTTGAGATATCTGTTTTCGTTTAAGCTTAAAAAAATATCGCAAAGACAGTAGAAACTGAAGAGCATGGTCTTAAGGGCGCCGCCTGCACGCTTGTTGAGGCTCAAAAGCGTCGTAGCAGTAAGGTCGACCTTGAAGCGCGCATCAAATGCCACGTCGCCTCAACGAGCCAAGCTCTGGACTAGCGTGCAAGGTTCCCGCCGAACCGTTTTTACTATGGGACACTAAGCGGTGACCATATAATTATATTGCTGGAAAGTTTGCAACTAAGTTCAGTGCAGGTCGCAACCTGAGTTTCAGATACATCAGGTTAGTACATTTTGAAGTATGAAAGTCTGAAAAGGCCGTTTTTAGCCACGTTGGAGGGCTTACAAACTGTGTTTTTAATGAGCGTGGCATCTTATGGCACTACAGGCGTATGTTCAGAATATTTATGCACGAATAGTTACCGATTATTTTAAAAATGCCAATGTGTTTCAATTTCTAATATTTGACGTACTCTGTTTTCGTTTCTTCACTTCATTTTCTTCTACAAACACCATTTTCTTTAAGAAAATAGCACCCAGTTTGGTCACACTGCTCGAGCCGCCCTTGTCTGGGCTCTAGGTAATAAGGGTGTTCATGCATAATTTTAAATTTGCACGGCATAGTGTTCGTTTTATAGATGTTACTTGTAACTACATTTGCACTTGTAAACATTTTTTTAACTCTTATAACTTTCCCATAGAGACATGACAAAGTTTAAATTTGCAAGTTACAGGAAAATAGGTATAACAAAAACAAAGAACAAAGTTACTAACTCGACTAAAATAATTTACACTGAAATTAGATATTATATGCCATATGCTAAAATATTATAAAATAACACATAATGAAATTATTTTGTCCTATTTAAAAACAATCTGAAAATTATGAAATTTACTTAATTTATGGCAATTTTTTAAAAAGAGAAAATTTCTTTGTTGCGTGTTTTTAAATATTTTATCTTATTGCACATAAGACATAACTTCAGTGTAAAGTATTTCATTCAAGTAAGTCATTTGGTTTTTCTCATTCCTTTGTTCCCGTAACTTGCAAATTCTGACTTTGTCATAACCGTTATAGAACACCTATGAGAGCTAAAATATTTTCACAAGTGGAAAATGCAGTCACGAATAACGGTTATAAAACGAACTTTTTGTCGTGCAAGCATAAAATTATCAATTTTTGCCACGTGAACAGCCTTAAAACAAAAACCGGCAACTCATGCTCTTTCGCGAGCAAAATTATCGTCAGGTCTACACGGTAACAACTGTAATTCGTTATTTGCCGTACTAAGATGGTGACATCCCTAATTTTTACGTACCAAGCGAGGTGGCGCAACGGTAATGCGATTGACTCGCATTCGCGACGACCCGAGTTCGGCATTTGCTGTCATGATTTCAGTTTTCCATGGTTTTCCGAATTCACTCCAGGCGAATGCTGGAAAGGTTTCTTATGTTCGACTCCTCTTCCAGCTCCTGTGATCGTACCAAGTTGTGTACCGCCGTATCTAATGGCCTAGCTGTAGACGGGACGTAAATCCCACTTACATCATTTTAACGTGAAGTTTTTGGTATAATTTTCGTGATTCTGCATACTCTCACACGGTAAAATAGAATAAATGTACACATAGTAGTTCTACATGCAACAAGTCTCCGTTTGCTGTGAATAAATTATTTACACATTCGTGAGTGTGTGCCTCCCTCAAAAACACAGTTGCGTCATTCGCCATGTATATTCCACTCATGTTGTCCTCAAATATATTCCTGCGAAATGATTAGTTCTGTATAAATTTCAGCCTGCGTGTCATTGTCAATCAATCATAACTAGAGATGATGGTTCGAAATGATGGTATGTCTCGAAAATGTTTTGTGCCAACATAGCCTTGAAAACACTGACACAGCGTAGCTGCCAGGCATCAAATATCACGATATCGGTATTCTTATTGGCTCAGTCAAATAGGGAGTATAGCTCCAAGTACAAGCTAGAGCCAGTAATCTTCTGGTAAGTTGAACGTGTGTTGAAATCCAGCAAACAGTCAAGTTTTCCTGCGATAAACCGTCATCTCTAATGATGGTATATCGCGAAAAATGGT
Source organism: Medauroidea extradentata (assembly GCA_003012365.1). Classification (NCBI taxonomy): domain Eukaryota; kingdom Metazoa; phylum Arthropoda; class Insecta; order Phasmatodea; family Phasmatidae; genus Medauroidea; species Medauroidea extradentata. The sequence continues at coordinate 10,374 of PNEQ01030464.1, read as the reverse complement.
TTGTGCCAACATACCTTTGAAAACACTGTAGATTCTTGTGACATGTATGATTTGGTGATATACGTCTGACACAACGTAGTTGCCTGTAGATCAATAATAGGCATCACATATTGCAACAGCGAGAATCATATTGGCTCAGTCAAATAGGGCAACAGCTCTACGAACAAGCACATGTCAGTGATTCTTTTTATAAGCTGAACGTCCGTTGAATCGCGACAGTCAAGTTTTCCCGCGTAAACCATCAATCTCTAATTTCTCCCCGTATGTCATTGCCAATCAATCATAACACATTACTCTTCAAACAAATCACACTGGAAGGTTTGTAACACGTCTATGCTCTTACTCTACGTTTGTTTTATAGTAGTGTTTCACACACTATCTGTGTGTAGCGTGTTTTTCTTGATAATCCGGAGATAAGATAACAAGAAGCGACATGATCACTTGGACTATTGTATTATTTTGTTTCACTACACAAATGTACCATATCTTAACAGGCTGAGACAACAGCACACGAAAATACAAGTTTTTACCATCCTCGAAGATATGTGCGAAATACGTATTTGACGTGAAATCATCACACCTTTAAGGGAAACATTTCTCAACACATTGCTTAATTAATTTACTCTTCACTGATCACAATATGATTAGGAAATTATTATGTAGGCCTATATAATTTTACCCATATTTTTCCTACTGTATATTTCTGTCATGATGGGTTATATATGTCACAAAATCAATTTACTACTTTCTCCTCACAACTTAAAAATCATTTAACCAACTATAGTTCACAGGCTTTCGTGGCTGTTGTCTCCATGTTCATGGGTCTTGGAATTCAACCCATCCCTACTTTTACGTCAAAAAAACAATTAATAGTTACGCGGCTGGTTCCCAAAGGCAAGAATGTGCAACATTTAACCAAATTTTATTTGGGTCATAGTGATTTTTAGATATAAGTTAAAATTCTGAAATAACTTAAAGTCACTAAAGCTCTAGGCATACTGAACTTAAAATATTACTTTGACGAACAACAGCTGTTAATTTCGTAGTATTGGTGATCCAGAAGTGTTCCCTTAGAACAATAGCGAAATATTAGTTGTTTTAAGTGACTTTTAATTTTTGCCGAAGGTTCGTGACGCAACTTACTAATAATTACGTTTTACAAAATTCGTACACTTCCCAACTTTCCTGTAGTGTGCACTGAAAACCACGAGTTATCATGATTTTATTACAGCAGTGGTTACATTGATTGTGAGCGCTTAAGGGTGTCGCCTATCTGGCACTACACTTGCGTTGAAATGTACACGGCCATACGAAATGAAATTTTGTTAAGACACCATGCCCAATAAAAACTACATGTTTCTAAGCCCTTCAACATAGCTTAAAAACACCTTTTCAGGCTGACAAGCATGTATGGCCTGAAATACTTATGATAGTGTAACACAACAGAAAAACTATTGCGCAACAGTTCGACACTTAGGTAAGAACCAAAACCATGGATAGCGAGGCTTAGTTATTGTACTTCAGCATCGTTATCTTTTCTATACCTTGTTTACTTTTATTTATTTGTTTATTTTAATCATTCTTCCAAATGTTTGATGCAATACTTAAGATAAATAACACTTGGGTCCTTCACTGCAAATAATTTGTATCTGGACTTTAAACACCGATCGTTTATTTAAGTGTAGCCAGGTGTTTAAATTTACTGCCCAGCTCAAATGTTTCCTATAGACTAATATTCAAGGTAAAGTGAGTAATAATTATGCCTTGCTTATTTGGTTTTCAATACTGTGTGCACGATTCTGTCCGCCACTAATTCTAATGAAAATATCAATGTAATTATACAACACAGTGTACAGTTTCATCGAACTGAAAAATTCCTAGTCATATTTAGTAATATATTACTATTACAAATATTATTGACAAGACAGTCTCGTGAACTAGGTACCTATAATTGCGTTCTCTGAATAAAAATACTACATTAAATAACTAAAAATTATACATGTCCATAATTTGTTGTCCTAATTATTATTGTAATCTGTTTACTTCGATATCTTTCATTACTTTTCTCCAAAACGCTCAAAGACATTCGTATTTAAATTAATCGACAATATCCTAAACGGATGATTATTATTTATATTATTATAAATTGTGAGGTAAGAAATTTTATTTCACTTAATTGCTGTTGCAAGTATTGCACTCCATTTTCAATTTGCCTGTAGCTCTCCTAGTCTTACCCGCCATTCCAATGTATGATTTTATGTCGAGCACAACTACCTCTACATTGCGGCAAAACACAACGAAAAATTTTAAATTCCGTCTTTGTAAAATTTAATGCAAACAAATTTTACTGCTTACGCTTTGCCTGCTTGAAATTCTGTTCGTATACGTTTGGAAATATTTAAGAGTTTCCCACTGCTACGTCTGGTAAATATTACAATTAAGTTATCTTTTAAACGGGAATTTTTTAGGCATGTCTGTTGATAATTTTCTGAACTAAAATCATTTCAGTCTCTCTTTATTTGTGATGGTGGGGAGTCGCGGGAATTTTTCATGCCCCCGTATTTTGAAAAAGAGTATAGTGACCTGTGGATTGTATGACTGGAGGGAGGTTATGAAACCTGTTTAGTAACGAATCAGCGGCGCACCAGAGTTATCATTGGTCAGCTCGAACTGAAATTCCAATAACAAGAAAAACATCAGGACATATTGAAGCCTAGCAAAAAGTTACCTCTCCCCGCAGTAAATCGTTGTCTCTACTGAATAAGTTAAAAATGTAATGGATACTGTAAACCACATTTGATTTGACGACGGTTATGTGACACGGATTAGTTATATGTGGTTCACTATAAACTGAGCACTTTCCAACACTTATAATAATAAAAATGTATTTATTCCGCTTATACAAGTGAAGTTTCAAAAGTTGCGTATTTCCTCCGTACTACTCCCACATTTCTGCAAAACGCCACGGATTCACTTCATGCCAGCGGCAGTTTAAAATAAAAATAATAACTTTCATATATTAGAATATTACATAATTTTCACCGTGATATTAAATCATAGAGATCATAACAAAGTTATAAAATAACAAACTAATAAATTAACCTATTTCATTTTAAAATGTTTACATATTTTGCTCTACTTGCGCTTCAAATACGCTGCAGCGAGGTACGACTATCATTTTTTTTTTACCAATCTATTTAACACGCATTATATTTGTATATCTACGGAAAGAACACACCCTTCAAACTATATCGCTACAGTTTTAAAAAATTCGGCACGTTTATTAGAAATTTCATTTTCGGGCCCCTCAAAATGGCAAAAAAAAAAAATCCAGACTGTTGTATTTGAAAAAATAACAACCGGAATCGGAAAACACCACTTCTATAGTTTTTAACTTTGATCTATGCTACCCACAAATAATAAATTCGTGGATTCACTGACCTGTAAGCTAGCCTTCAATAATATTTGTGCACTCAACACACAACAGCTGTTCATTAGCTGTTTGCTCACACAGTGATACACTGAAAAAATAGTATAGTTGTAGGTGCCATACTTGTGTTAAAATAGGGACAACAAAACAGTTTGGTTGTTGGTACTACTCTAGACAGTTCCTTCAACAATCTGTTTTGTAGAAGTTACTATTTGGTTTGTAAAAGCAACAAGGCTCTTTGTTTCTTCTACAAAACAGATTGTTGAAGGAACTGTCCAGAGTAGTACCAACAACCAAACTGTTTTGTTGTCCCTATTTTAACACAAGTATGGCACCTACAACTATACCATTTTTTCAGTGTACGGGCGTGCGTTTAGTTACATTATTATTATTGGCTCAGCTACTTTCTCTAGGTGTCAAATAAGTCAATGACCAATTGTGTAAGTGACACGAACGTACAGTTCGTGGAATTATAGCTTGGGGCCAAAAGAAAACGTGAATTCTTCAGGTCCCTAATAATAAAAAATAATATGGTCACCGCTTATGGTCCCATATAAAAAGAATAATAGGTAAAGCACTGCCTGAGTAGCTTGCGCGGAGAGGCACCAATAATTAGAGACCTGAAAAAATCGCGTTTTCTTTTGGCCCCAAGTTAGAATTCTAACAACTGTAAGTTCGTGCCACTTTCGCAATTGGCCCGTGACTTATTTGACACTTCCAGGAAGTGCCTTAGCCAATAGTACACGAGCAACAAATGCAGGCCCATATCATTGCGTCATCGAGCAGCCAGTTAGCAGATAATGTCTGCTTGAATACATGTATGTTCTTGGAGGCTAGCGCACGGGTTACTGAACTCGCAAATTTTTCCTTTCTCTTCATATAATGCATTACATGAGGCGGTCAACAGCACTCTTATCGCTCCTGCCTCACACACACAAACACACCCTATCTAGGAAGACTTCTTAAACATAAGTTTTATGTCACTTGACAGCTCAAGACAAACATTTTATGTCATCAAAACGACACAAGAATATTCTCTTGAAACTATTTATTTCGTTGTCCCGAATCTTAATTATAACTTTTGAGATAAACTTGGAGGTCAAAAAAGCAATAAATATATACCTCATAGCAACTGAACTATCTATCATCTCATCTACGAATATATATTCTGTCGAATATACTACAGTTCAAAAGTTGTGAATATGTAAATTTCAAATAAATAATACGCGAACAAAACATTTGTAAATTGTTAATTTTTTAAAATTTGGTTTATTTACCAATAACCATCATAATGATCCCCAAAAAATTGAACCAAAATTTCAAAAAAAAAAAAAAAAAAAAAAAAAAAAAAAAAAAAAAAAAAAAAAAAAAAAAAAAAAAAAACACACACACACACACACACACACACATATATATATATATATATATATATATATATATATATATATATAGGCTCCCGAAGTTGGCGTGGAACGTACATAGATGCTAAGCACAGTACGTGGAATCTGTTAGATTTCCTTAAATACACATAAAAACCAAACATGGAAGAATAACGATTTGAGAAGGAAAATGTTGCCATAAGTTACGAATCTTACGAATCACTAGTGATGCTGAATTATTGGACTCCTGATTCAGGCGCAATAATATACTCTGCAGTCCATCTGGCTAAATATTTGCTCACGAAGGTGATAAAAGCTGTTATCTATCATATCTCTTTCATTGGTTTCGTTTTATTGACTTCCAAAAATAACTACCATCTCAATCACTGCAAAGGGTAATGGGAATTTAAAAAAAATTGTGATTTTTTTTATTTGTGCCAAAAACTGTTCAACTCTTCGACATTAAATATTTGTGACGTGTAAGTAGCGACACGAAATTTTCTCGAAAATATATTTGCCTCACGTGCACACCTGAAGTTCTGCTTCGTGGTCAGTGATTGGATGTTTAAACTATAACTATCAGCGTCTTGGAGTGTCGCACTGAATGGTACAGTCAAATAAAAAACGTTTCTGTACGGATACTTACAGCCGAAAACCATAAAATACTGTTGTAGATATGTTCGCAATCAAACATCACACACACACACATACATACATACATGCATATATATATATATATATTTTATGTGTGTGTGTGTGTGTGATAGGTTACGTATAGGAGCATAAAACTGAAACATGTGTGTTGAATAATATTTCTACTTACGTTCGATATTTCTCCACACAAACACGCACACGAAACAGGAAAACATGTATTTCAAAAACCTAGTTCGATAGTGTGTGCATTTGTTTCCGATATACAATTACGTATATTATTACATGTCCTCTAGTCCGACTCAATTCGATACGACGACAGATTTTGGTGCAACAACCTTGAGCTCACATGTATTCGTATCGCCTTTACATGACAATATTTAACTCGAAATCGATATGAAACTGGCGTGGAAAACAACCATGTAACAACGATCAGGAAAATTCGCGGGTTCGCCGACCTGCAGACTGGACCACATACAACCTGTACTTTGTGGCAGGCATCAATAGCTGACAGGCTTTTTGCAGAGACACGGTGAGTTATGATTAGACCCTAAATACGGTACTTATTTGTTATTAACTCAGAACCTACAATAATGTGTCAAATAGTTTTTTTTTTCCCAAACCAATCGCTAAAGTAACAAAAGTACTTATGTATAGGGCCAGGTAGTTTTCGCGAAAAGATTTTTGCAGCACTTTGTTTCAGTGCCTTACGTGCGCACCTGCATCTAGGCTTTGTGGTCAGTGATTGGATGCCGTAACACCCAGCGTGTGGAGGTTAAACCCGCAAATCACAGACGTGATATGTAGCAGTTATCCGTGTACTGATTGGAACAGTCAAATGAATAACAACTCTGCACAAAAACACTCTGCCAATAGCCACGAAGTTGAGCTGCAGGTGTGCACGTAAGACACTGAAACAAAGTGGAGCAAAGATCTTTTCGCGAAAATTACCGGGCCCTACTTATGTATAGGGACAGAAAAATGTCGCGAATTCAATGACCTACACGTCAGAATCCACTGTCCTCTCATACTCAAGCCCCGTCTATTCGTTGTCTGCTGTTTCCGTGTGTAGAAGTTGATGGACAAATGGTCGGGCCTTGAGTATGCACAGGACAGTTCATTCTAGCATGCATGTAATTGAAATCACTAAATTTGCCTGTTCGTACAACTTTAGAATGTACACAGCGACGTAAATAAGCTAGTTTTCGCGCGGAGCAAGAACGCACCCTTACGCCCCCCCCCCTATACCTTCTGCTTTCTAGCCATCCTGACATTTTCCGCTGCCAACCAAACCAAACCCCACCCACCTTCCCCCCGATAACTCTTTATATTGCCACCTTATATTTACCAAACTATACAGACTACTAATAAAAATATTCCATAGACAGCGACTAGTAGTAGTAACCAACGAGCTATATAGTAAACATAGAGGGGCGGAAACAGCAATCTCCAAGGCTTTGAGGTGAAGCCCAATTGAACGTGGTATTTTGACTCTAGATAAAATGGCAGATTCTTATATCCGGTCGAGAGACGAGAGTGATTACGCTAATTTAATCATTATTACAGTATAATATATTACAATAATTATTGGCATTTTTTCCTGTGTTTAGCGGGAATATAGTGAAGTAACGGATTTTATGCGAACATAATGACGGATTTTTAACATAATGTTGGCCACACTGCTGTTCGCCATGTTTTCTGGGGTCAAAACAGCCGTTCAATTGGGCTTCACTTTGGAAGCATTTCCGCTCCTCTATGTTTACTATATAGCTCATTGATAGTAACAGTGACATGGTTGATAGTAAAATAAAATTACCCTTAATTTTAAAGACACGTTTCCCCCGGCACCAGGGGCACATGCCCCGTCTCCCCCCTTTTTTTTTTGTACAGATACGTCACTGATGTACCCAAAGTATTTCAGAAAAATTTTCAGGCTGTATTAATCAACTATGATATTAACATGGGTTTCCACCAATGGCCTAAGAAAATATACTCATTATCCTACAACATTCATAAACATTTATTTACTTCTTTTTATTTGTCTGTGGATCTATATCTACACATGTGTCCTTACGGCGAATAACTTATGTTTATTAGCACATTTTTAGCCGGCAAACATTTGACTCACTCGATATGTTTGCGCTGTTTTTTTGGCGCCGGTATTCCAAAGTTCTGTTTCGAGTGAATGCGATACCTGTCAATAGAAGCAAGAAAAATTCGCGTGGTGACTGACATGTGGACTAACCTCCAAGAATATCTATATACTCAAGCAGACAATTGCTGCACATTGGATGTGCACTGACTCAGTGATAACACATGATTGAGCCTATATTTAGTTGCTTATGTATTATTGTCTCAGCGTCCTGCAGGAGGTGTCAAATAAGTAAAGGGTGGATTGCAAAGTGCAAGGTCTTACAGTAGTTTGAATTTGAGCTTGTAATCAGAAGTAAACGGTGATTTTTTTTTAACTTAAAGGCTTGTTACCGAGTTTTGCAGTGATTTCGAAAATATTTTTTTTATTGCTACCTAATTCTCATATCAAAATTTTGCTCCGCAGTTTTGACACTTTCATTTGTAGCTGATTTTTTTTGTAGAAATGTAACCAACGGTTTTTTTTTTTTTTAGATTTTATCACCCAAAGTACCACTCTTTAGTGAAAATAAGCAAAAATGAAGCAAAATATTTTTTTTTTTTTTGCTGACGAATGGTACATTCTTTTTAAAAACGCATCCAAGATATTGTGCACCGTGTGACTGAACATTGACTCACATTTTTTCAAAACTTTTTGTTAAAAAATATTTGAGTTATTGTCACTAGTCTGAAAAAAACTCAGGAACGAGCCCTTAATATTTTTCCTGGAATTCCACTGCGTGAGTGAGAGTGAGTGAGGGATTTTGGTCAGTGCTTAAGATCGAGGTCTTCAGCGCTGTTGAGGGTTGACATGAGGTATGAATGGAGCACCGCTGGAATGAAGGGGCGGGAGAAACGCGAGTTCCCCGAGAAAACCCGTCGACCAGCGGCATCGTTCGGCATGATTACCAAATGCGAAAATTCGGGGACCGACCCCGCCGGGAATCGAACACTTATCGCCTTCGGAATTTCATTGACAATGCTTAGGCAAGGGCACCGCCTACCTGAGCGTTAGAGACTCAGATATGACAAAGCTATAAGTGCGACCTTAAAGCGCGCACCAAATGCCACATCGCCTAACCAAGTGCTAACTCATTTTAGTATGAGACTTTAGGCGTGGGAAAGTCTGCAGTAAAGTTCTTTGCAAGTTTTTATTGAGTTCCACATACTTCATGTTAGTACGTTTTGAAATACGGCAATCTGAGAAGGCCTGTTTTAGCTATGTTGGAGGGTTTAGTGTTTTAATGAGTATGAGATCTTTTAACAATTAAATTCCGTCCTTGTACGAATGCCCTCATTTAGGAAAAAAATATCGAAAAAGCAATATAAATGAAGTATTATGACCTTAAGGGAAATTAGTCCCCGCCATCTTGTTTCAGGTTTCCGATACTAACACATCTGTTGTGTGTTTAGAGAATCATTTCTCTTCGTAGCTGAAATAGTTCCGCAGATCCACAAAGGAGAGCAGCACACTCGCATACTTGATCACGTGGTGTTAGTCAACTCCTCACATCCCTCCCCACATCAACCTCCATGCTCTTTCCCGACTCTCACCCCTCCCACTGGACAGTTATCGGTCTCTTTCCATCACACCATTCACTTCCTAGGCTGTAGCATTGTTGCCAAACTAGGCTGTGCACGTACTGTGTGTGCGCCAGCTCTGTCCCCTACGTGTATGCATTGTCTCTCCTAAACGTCACGTACGCTACTGTAACACAGTGGCAAACACGTCCTAACTTACGACGTTACTGCGGTTAGTACGTGTATCGACATATCTGCCTCGTATTAGGTATTTACATGTTTACGGACGAAAAACGCATACCCGCCAGGGACTCAGAGCTGGCGCGCGGACAGTAACCAAGTAACATTCAGTGTTCCAGAATATGGTGTAATATATGCCGTTTCTAGATTGTGTAAGTGTTCAGCAAAAATGTCCAAGTGGCGCCAAGGTGTTACGAAGGGACGAAAACGTACCAAACTATCCAAAATTATTAAACTACTTAAGCAAGTAAACAGAAGTAAGCAAACGTTACAACTTCCATTAAGTGGATGACAATAGTACATCAGTAATGGAAGCTATAAAAATAGTTAAAATATTTTGTTAAGTAATTTTTTAGAGATGGTATTTCAAATTAACTTAATGTTCCAATTTTTTGTTACTATAGGATTAAATTCAGTGGTTACAGGAGTTTTCGTCATACAACGAGTGGGAAACTTATGTAAACTGGGATGCTGGCCAGAATGGTTCATTCTGCCAGTTTCTGTCATTGTGTCAAAGTTGTGTGATGCCATCTCTAATAACCTCGATGTCGACGAGACGTTAAGCCTTATATAAACTGGGTTCAGTCCCGGTGGAATTGCGTGGAATTTTCACTGCTGGGAATCCATAGACCCATTTGAAGGGCACATATACGCATTACCCCTTCCCTAGCATCAAAACTTGTTGAAATAATGCAAATTTTTAAACATAGATCACATCTCATTAGAGTTATGTGACTTCTGATTAATTGGTTTTCCCCTTCAATACTGTACATGGCATACACTTATTAAGTCGTATGGAATTTAAAATAAACCATTTTTTTAGCTAAGGGCCGGTTTCACCAAGCAAGATTAAGGAATATTATCTAGATTAAGTAGTAAAATATCTCGATTTTCAGTCACTTATGTTTCACCACACACTTAATCTCGATTTTCTTGGGTTATCGAGATTAAATAGTTAACCCTCCAATTTCGGCCGATTTTAGTCACATTATCGAGATTAACTCATAACATATGTTGTTTGTA